>CM021107.1:527680105-527815279 GCA_007115665.2 Sequoiadendron giganteum | reverse complement strand
GTGAATATATCTATGCAAAAAAAGGAATAAATTTTCTTCATATTTTCAAAACAAAAGTGTTAGATAAGATGTAGGCATACCTCCTAGGTGCAATTGGATGTAGTATGAAAAAAAAAAGAAGAAGCCCTGTTGTCCACCCTGCCAAATTGGGTCATGCAGTCTCATGGGATGTCATCAAACCCCTGAGCAAGAACATACATTCGCCACCACTATGATCAATCATGAAGCCAATGTTTGGGCACCTAAGTATGTTGTTTCTGGATATTTGATTGTGTTTGAGTTTTTTCATCCTGAAATAGAAACACATTCAAATATCCAGAAATAAAAAATCTTAAGCATTATAGATTCTAGAAATCTCATTTCATTAACGTATGAAATTTCTTTAGTTGAAATCAGCATTATACATTTAAAAAAAAAATTAGTTGTATCATTTAAGACAAAGAATTTGACATGTAGTCATGAAACAAAACATGGAATAAAGGACATACAACCTTACCTTCTTTATAAATAGAATGTAGTTACAACTTGTACACCATCCCAAATATGTAATGACAAAGCTATTTAGTATTCTGGAGATGTAAAATTATAGTTGAGAATGTTTGCAATCTAAAATGGTTTCAATCAGATACAGTTAGTCAAAAAGAGGATTTGAAGTTTAGTACAGGAAACATGTGTAATTCATAGATAATATGTAAATTAAGAAAAACAAATAGTTGTATAGTTTATAACAAATAATATGTAATGTATCTGCAATAGAAGAGATCACATAAACAAGATGCAGGTATACCTTGTGTTGAGAGCGAGGCAACCTCAATGAATGTACGAATATATATATGCAAACATAAGTAATAAATTACATTTATATTTGTAAAACAAAAGTCTTAGCATCCTATAGTGAACATTAAAAAGGAAAGACACAATAATTAAAACTTAAGAAAATGGAGAATAGAATAGGTGAACTACAATAATGAATAGTTTGTTATGGGCAAGTGGATATTGATACAACACAAGCAATCTACGTAATAGCCAATTTTGTGGATGAAATAGCCAGAAATCATTAAAAAGAAGACATGGAAGGAATATGAAAGGATTTGCTTGAAAGAATAAATTGCACACAAATAAATTGAAAAATATACCTGATTTTGATATCCATTGGAACGTATCCAACCATGCATGAAGAAAACAGTAGAAAGTAAAACTTAATAAAATATAATTTTATAAAGCAAACCTTGTTTATGCATACAACGAAAGAAAATTTTTATTTCAATCTATCAAAATGTCTCTTGTTTGTTAGATGTGTATGGAATGGGGAAAAAGACATTGCAACACAACTTACATCAACAACAAGAGGCCAAATTTTCTAAGTTGTGGAGCACAACACTCATACCTCCCTCCAATCTGCTATCTAACAGAGGTGCATGTCACCATTTTTCAATAGTTTTCTATCGAACCAACCTTATAGTGGGTCATTTTCACAATACAGTCAAAACAATATACATGCTAAAATTGAAATATTGAATATTACATTTACCTCCACTTAGCCCAGTGCACAACAAAAGCAAGATGACCAAACAACACAAGCTATGCAATGCACACAATCATCAAGCGGGGAAGTGCAATACACACACCAAAGCACTCTTCCCTTGCAGAACATGTAGCCAAAAATTCTATAAAATTTTTAGTGGATAGCATCACTTGTAATTTGTTTGAAAATGCCATGAATTATAAAGTCATCACAAACGTGCACCAAATTTCATAGCACTTGACTTCATGCTTTGTAGGAAAAAATAACTCCTCCTTTTCTTCATTCTTGCAATCTCCATTGCAATACACATTACATAGTTATTCGACCAATGAACTGCATAACCTATAATTACAATTATCTAAATCTCTATCTACAAAAACAACATACTCGACAAGGGAAAATAGTGTCATGTTTGTCAATTACATACCATGAGCTTGATGCACAAATTCTTCATGACACATTATGCACTCTTGACACCCAACTCCTGAATCACATCAATTATTTCATAAAGCATTTGTACATCAAGCTCATTCCTACAGTTATGAATCAAAAGTAGATGCCCGCGCAAGGGTCTATGCATGTCAACAGTGTTTTGTGGTGGAACAAGAGGAACTAAATGCAGTATCCAATGTTGAGCTATGACAAAGTATGAAAGCATACACAAGGGGAAGGTCAAAAATAACATTGGTTGGCAAGCATGTGCTTGCACAAGGGGAAATGCGTGTTGGTATTGTTGGACGATGACGCGAAAGGAAGCAAAAATAGTGTTTAATGCTTCCCTATAGCAAAGTATAAAAGCATACATGAGAGAGGGATCGAAAATGACATTAGGTTATTGATATGCGAATATTGTATACTTGGCAGCTATGAACATTTTTTCTGGGACGAGCATCGTAAAGTAGAGATATACGCAACATGTAATCAACATGATTGCCATGTGGAATAATAAACTTATAAAGTGTCATGCTAAGCAAAAAATATTGAAACATAGAGAATAAAACATGTGAGCTACAAAAATAAATAGTCCATTATGGGCAAGTGCGCAAAACAACATCATGGAACATATTGTTACAACACAAGCAATATATGTAACAACTAGCTTGTCAATTCAAAGTTGGAGCTAGATTGTGTGGTACTAAATATTATAGAGAAATAGAGAAATTGTAAAATAGCTCTGTTACAAAAACACTGAAGACTGAAAGGTAAAAAAGAGATGGCCAAAAACCTACATTAAGTAGAACCTTACTAGAGGTACAAAAGAATACACAAATGGAGCATATCGAAAGCACACCAAAGGTACAAATCAACGCTATGTTGTAGTTCATAGGAGTTTACAAATTTTCAAAATCTTCAAGAGGTAAACCATCGCAATGAACAATTTGTCACAAGGAACTTCCAGCAAACAATGGGGAAAAAATATGATGAAAGATATTAATTGAGGACAAGCAACCTATGTAAGAACTACCTTGTCAGTTCTAAATTCAAACTATATTATTTAGCACTTAATATTAGCAACAATCAAGCAAACTGCAAAATAAATATTAGGAAACCACATTAGCACCACAAGAAGCTGATAGATCACCATCAACCCACATTAAACATAAAATCACAATAAAAAACAATCTATTATCAACAAAAGAATAACATGGAACATATTGATATTCCTTATTTTATCCTTCCTCTTATGACAACTATATTTTGGCTTTCAAATTTATGAAATTTTATGCTATTTTTAACTATTCTTATATTAAAATCTACATAAATAAAAATAAAGATAACATACACAACTATTTAGACATACATGTGTATATATAGATTGATCTTGCATTATGAAATGAGGCATAATGGTTTTGGTCTATACATGTGGATATATATTTCTGCCTATATGTATATTTTTAAATACAAAAGGGGGATTTCAATACATAAAAACTTGTCATTCATCTTCCACGTATCGAGCACACCAACTCCAAAATCGCCAACCCACATAATTAGTAGCCTCGGTGCTGCCCAAAAAAAAATCCAGCTAACTCACTGGCAGTTGGGCCACCTCTGACATCGACAAATGTAATTCACAACTGGGCTGACAAAAATCTTGATGGGAACTTCAAACAAAATAGCCTATCGTATATATATATGTGTATATGTATCTCTCTATGTTTAAGGGAATTGAATACCATTTCCCTTTTTGTCAATAATATTTACAAGAAGTGTGTATGGTAAAGGCAATGACTTGCAATATCTTGTACAAATCTATTCATAGCCTGGCAAACGAATATCCCAATGAGAACTTCAAACAAATAAATTGAACAGATAAAATAGATATTAGAAAGAATAACAGTTAACACCCACCAAACTAATTTTATCTCCATCATGTTTCTGATAAATATGTTGATAAACAAGTACCTATGGATAATTTTTGTCATAAGTTGAAAATTTTACTGTAGAGACATCGAAAAATGTAATGTGTAGAATAAACTATGTTTATTGTGCTCCAATGAATCTAAGAATCCATGCATGCATGAATATCATATATTGCACACACACACACACACATATACATACACACACACACACACACACACACACACACACACACACACACACACACACACACACACACACACACACACAAACACACACACACACACACACACACACATGTGTGTGTGTGTGTGTGTGTGTACAATGCAATAGGCTTAATCGATAAAGTTTGAGCTACATTGGTTGGCATTAAAAATTCTAGACAAATAGAGAAATTGTAAAAGAGCTATTACACGACAAATCCTATTCATGGCTGGCCCGACAAAAATGCCATAAGAAACTTCAAACAAATAAATGGAAGAGATGTTTAAGGGAATTGAATACCATTTCCCTTTTTTTCAATAATATTTACAAGAAGTGTGTATGGTAAACGCAATGACTTTCAATATCTTGTACAAATCTATTCACAACCCAACAAACAAAAATCTCGACGAGAAATTCAAACAAATAAATTGAACAGATAAAACAAATATTAGAAAGAATAATAGTTAACACCCACCAAAATAATTTGATCTCCAACATGTTTATGATAAATATGTTGATAAACAAGTACCTATGGATAATTTTCGTCATAAGCTGAAAAGTTTACTGTAGAGACATAAAAAAATGTAATGTGTAGAATAAACTATGTTTATTGTGCTCGAGTGAATCTAAGAATCCATGCTTGCATGGATATCATATATTGCACACATATATATATGTATATATACACATATATGTATATACATATGTATATACATATGTATATATATGTGTATACATATGTATATATATGTGTATATATATACAAACACATATATATATGCATATATATGCATATATATACATATGTATGCATATATATGTATATATGTGTGTGTATATATATATATATACAATGCAATAGGATTATTCGATAAAGTTTGAGTTGCATTGACTGGCACTAAAAATTCTAGACAAATAGAGAAATTATAAAAGAGCTATTACACGACAAATCCTATTCATGGCTGGCCCGACAAAAATGCCATAAGAAACTTCAAACAAATAAATGGAAGAGATAAAATAAATATCAGAAAGTAGTGCCCGATGATGTAGCTAGAATTATCAATAAATCCTGTGGGCTTATACTCATTATTACATGGGTGGTTGTGTTTGTTTGTAGGAGTGTTAATGCATTCTGTTGTAGTACGATGGGGGTGGACAAAGTAAATGCAATACTGAGCACTGCAGTGTGGGCAATTATACTTTGATATATATATATGTGTGTGTGTGTGTGTGTGTGTGTGTGTTAAAATGCCCCTTTCATATTTATCTAGACAAATAGAGAAATTGCAAAAGAGTTATTACATGACGAATCCTATTCATGGCTGGCTTGACAAAAATGCCATAAGAAAATTCAAACAAATAAATGGAAGACATGTTTAAGGGAATTGAATACCATTTCCAATTTTGTCAATAATATTTACAAGAAGTGTGTATGGTAAAGGCAACATGACTTGCAATATCTTGTACAAATCTATTCACAGCCTGACAAACGAAAATCCCAATGGGAACTTGAAACAAATAAAATATATATTAGAAAGAATAACAATTAACACCCACCAAACTAATTTTATCTCCAACATGTTTCTAATAAATATGTTTTTGATTGAGGAAAAATTGGGTTTTACAGGAACCCGAAACCACAAAGTTTACAAACCATAAAAAATAGATCATTAAAGTACCCGAGAACAGGAAGGCTGCACAATAGAGATAAATAGAAAAGAACAGTAGCTAGCAACAACCAATCAAAAAGACAATGAAAAACCAACAACAACAAAAAAACACAACCAAAATTAACCGAGAGACTTTAAAGTCTCAACAAATTTTGCTTCTAGGTTGCCCAAATCCTGGGCCGCCATCTTTAGGTCTTGGGTCTCCAGAGGTGTTGAATCCAATATTTTCTTCATGTTGTCTCTAGTTCGCTTTGAAGGGCCAGAGTCCTCTGACTTGTTTATGTTCTTCTCCACATCAAGATCCACTATCAGAAGCCACTGCTGGGTGTTTTCCATTTTTTCAACTAAAGCTCTTAAGATAGTTGAGTTTTTTTTAACAATTCTATGGTTATGTTCAATGGTAGTTTTCATAGTTTCCCTAATCTTCTCCACCTCTTTTTCTAGGTTCTCATTGTCCCTTTTAAGAATGTTAGTAAAATCAACCTCTCTTTGAAGGCATTCTACCATGGCCATCTTCTCTTCCGCAGTCCATAAGGCCCTAGCCGAATTTTGTGCCTCCACTTTAGCTTCCAAAATTTCCATTTTACTAGTGATAGCCTATTTTTGAGATTGACATCCTTTATTTCGTGAAATGCCCATTTCAAAATTTTGAAATTGTCGTCCGCTCCCTTTTTGGCCAAAGTAAGAATATCACCGTGAAAATCCCTATCCGGTTTAAAAACAAAGTCTTCAGGATTCAGGTCCCTGAGGGAAATGGGTCTTTTTTCTCTGTCAGTGGAGTGGTAAGAGGCTGATGAAATCTCTTTATCATTTGGTTCAACATTGTCTTCATCCGGAGAATCCTCTGAATAGGACACCAATTTTTCCATAGGGGGCTCATCCCTCTTCTTATCCTCTGCCTAAGAGGTGCCAATAGGAGTATTCAAAGGACTAGCATTTTTATTTGAGGGCTTAGAAAGAGGGGCGTTCTTCCTTTTCTTACTAGGAGGGGGAGTAACCTCTTCAACCCATTCCGGGTCTGAACCCTCATTATCCTTCGACGAACTAGACTCATTTTTGTAACCCTCTGAAGCCAAGGTAGTAATAGGATTAGAAACAACCGACATATTTTTGAAGTGCTCATGAATGAGCCAAATAAGATCAGCATGCAGGACTGGGTTCTTTTTAGGATTTCTTCTAAACTCCTCAATACTATTATTCAATGAGCACAACAGGTAATAGGGGAAATAAACCCTTACCTTATATCTGAAATGGTTGAGTAAAACAAAGTGGTACCCATAGACTCTGGTGAATCTCCCATCCAGTGTAATATACTCCATTAGGACTCTGAGAACTTCCCTCCAAATTTTCTTGATCCTCCCGGAGTCAAAGTAGCTATTGAAGACTTTGACCAATTTTTTTTGTTCCTCCTCCGATATCGGGAAGCTAATAACAGCTTTGTCCGAGAACTTTTTGTCACAATAGAATTTCACACCATCAGTAGAAAGATCAATGACTTCTCCAATGAGTGCCTCTTCCACCATCACCTTCCTCCCAGAGAGAATAATCTCCCCATTATTCCAATGTTTTGTGAAATAATCAGTGGCCCTAGGGTTAGGACCATGAAGTCTTTCAATGAAAGGTTGAAGCCCCCCCTTCTCAATCTTCTTCTAGACCTTGGAATTGTTTTTGTTATTCATAGAAGCCGTCAGCTCAACTCTTTTCTTGCTTCCTCTCATGGTCGTTAGACCCCTATTCTGATAGCTCACACCATGAAAATATAGACTTAGGAGCCTGCAACAAAACCAAAGCACCCACAAAACGTGCAAGCTCTTCCCATCTGTCACATTTATTATGACTTTTCCCTGGCAAATCTAATGATATCTCGGTACTTGGCACCTTTATTTTTAATCATCTTTAATATGGCTTCTCTCCCATGAGTGAAATCATAGTTGATTAAGGCTCTGACGTCAGCATCCAAATCTTTGAAATTTTTCCACGTCACCTGTCTATTCTGCTTTATTCCCTCATTGGCAAAGTAGTCCGCCACACAATTCGCTTCCCTATAGATATGGGAAATTTTTACCTTTTTGAAGTTGGATAAAGTGGCCCTAGCTTCATTGATCCAATATTTTATAGTCCATGATGGGAGAGATGTGCCAAGGAGACAATCAATAATCTTTTTAGAGTTGCCCTCAATCCAGACGTTTTTAAAGTTCATCCTTCTTGCTAGATTAATGACCTAGTAGGCTCCAATAGATTCAACTAAATGATTTTTTTGTGTTCCCAAAGAGATAGCCACAACCACAATAAACATGCATTTATCATCTCTTATCACACCCCCACTCCCAACCCTCTCTGGATTCCCTTTCGCCGTCCCATCAAAATTGGCTTTTATCCATCCCCTGGGAGGGTGAAACCATAAGACACCATCTCAGTTCTTTTTAGTAGGTTTTGAAGCTTTGGAAACATCTCTTTTAATCTCCCAAACTTTGGCCATCTCAAGGTCATAAGTCGAGTAGACCACATAATCCAACAACAACTCTTGAGGATGAAACATATTGAAGTTTTCCATAATAAGCCTATATATTTTCTCAAACACAAATTTCTTTGTAGTTTCCTTGTCCCTAAATAATCTATTGTTTCTCTCCTTCCATACTCCCTAAAAAATATAAGGGAAATTCAGAGAGCATAACTTACGTATATGAGGTTTAAAGGAGGGTGCCACCCACTGAATAAATTGATCTTTAATAGTACTAGTTGACACCCAAGAAATATTCCAAAGAGAGTAGAAACTTCCCCAAATAGAATTCACAAAAGAACAGTGAATAAACAAATGGTTAGCCATTTTTGCTTCCTCCTTGAAAAGGTAGCAACGGTTAGGGATCTAAAAACCCCTCTAACAGAGTTTATCCATTGTAAGCACCTTGTTCTGGAGGAGAATCCAAAAGAAAATATTTACCTTAGGGGTTAGGTGGCTAAGCCAAGCTTTGGCCCAGAAAGGAGGAGGGCTAGGAGATAAAGACAACAAAGAGACATAAGAAGAAACCGAGTAGTTGCCCGATGCATTAGCCGTCCAGACCAGGAGATCCTCCTGAGGGTTCACGTCCACTCTAACCACCATAAGGGAGGATTGGACCGGGGCAAGATCCATACTGATTTGGCTGAGGTTCACCCATTCCCCATTTCTCCAATAATCTTTAACAAATATTCCAAAGGTAGCCTTACATATATTAGTCCACTGTTTGAAACTATCAAAGGAAATTAAAGGCTCCTTCATAATCCATCTATCCTCCCAAAACCTCACAAGTTTCCCATTTTTTATGCTCCAACGGTCCACTCCCAAGTCAAGAATTTTTCTCCCTCTTATAATACTGTTCCATAGAGCCGAACCAAATGGCAGGCAATGAGGAAAAAGAAAAGAATTTAGAGAGCCACAATTAGCCAGATATTTACTTTTTAAAATACTGTTCCATTCTCCATTTGATGAGAAGATTCTCCAAAAAAATTTAGCAAGGAGAGGTCTATTCATTGTTCTGATCTTTCTGAGGCCCAATCCACCTAACTTCTTCAGTCTACACACTGAGTCCCATTCAATAAGGGGCATACATTTTCTTTCTTCAACCCCAGACCAGAGAAAACATTTTTGGATTTTCTCAATAGCTTCCGCATATTAAAAAGGGATCTTAAAAAGACTAAGAGAATAGATTGGAAGGCTCTGAAGAGTGGCCTTGAGGAGTTGAATCTTACCAGCATCACTGAGAAGAGCTCCTTTCCACCCCACCAAATTTTTATTGAATCTATCCACCAAGTAGTTCCAGAAAGAATCAAAGGGCTTCAAACCTAAGTGCAATTTGAGATATATAGAAGGAAGAGCATCCACTCTGCAGCCAAAAATTTTAGCTATCCGGTTCTACCTTCGTTTCAGAGTGTTGAAGAAGAATAAGGATTTTTTTTGGATATGAATCTTTTGACCAGACGCACCTTCATAATCATCCAATTTTTTCTAAGATTCCTGGCTTCAGCCATTATAGATCTCCCCATCAAGATGGTATCATCAACAAATTTTTGATGGGAGAAAACTAGGTTACTGGAAGAAGGTCGTAAACCCATCAAGGATCCTTGTTCAACCAATTTATTCAAGTTCCTCCCTAGGAATTTCACCTTAATAGTAAACAAAATTGGAGAGATGGGGTCTCCTTGTCTTAAACTTCTAGAATTTTTAAAAAATTGTGAAGGAAACCCATTGACTAGAATAGAGATTGAAGTAGTAGAGATGAGTTGGCCAACCATTTGTAGGACTCTTTTTTTGAAACCAAACGCCTTCATTATTCTGAATAAAAAGTCCCATTCAACACGATCATAAGCTTTGGAGATATCTAACTTCAGGAGGAAGCCTTTTGTCTTAGAAACAAAGGGCGAATGAATATTTTCATGTACAATTATAATTGAGTCCATAATCTACCTTCCAGGGACAAAGCCATTTTCTTGGGGAGAAATTAAGGCAGGCAGAATATTCAAAAGTCTGGAAGTTAGGACTTTGGAGATAATTTTGTAGAAGGAATTACAAAGGCTTATGGGCCTAAAGGCTTCAAAATCCACAGCCCCGAGGCGTTTAGGCATCAGGACTAGGAAGGTCGCATCAAGTTCCTTTAGAATGCTTCTCGATCCAAAGAATTCTTTAACAACATTCACGACATCCTCTTCAAAAATCTCCCAGAACCATTGGAAAAAGAACATCAGAAAACCATTAGGTCGAGAGGCTTTATTGCCTTCAAAAGAGAAAAAAAAACTCTCTTTATTTCTTCCTTCGATGGGATAGCTGCCAACATTTTGTTATCTTCCTCCTTAAAAAGACTAGGAATGGCCTCAAAAAGAAGGTCTTGCAAATTTTGATTAACCCCATCACTCATCGAAAGGAGATTGCTAAAGAATAGGACAACTTATCTCCTAATGTCATCCTGCTTATCAAAACAAACACCATTGTCCATACCTATTCGCAACACAATGTTTTAAGGTAGACATATGGAAGTATCTAGTATTTTTATCACCAGCTGAGAGCCATTGCACCCTAGATCTTTGTCTCCAAAAGTCCTCCTCTTTTTCTATTATGTCATGCATATCCACTATAAGCTTGTTTTCGTTTTGTCTAATCTCCACATTGCATCCCTCTTGTTGGATCTTCTCTTGGATGTCATTCAATTCATACTTTAACTCAACCTTTTTTTTGAATATATTACCAAAAGATTCCTTGTTCCACACTCTAATCCTAGTTTTAACTTCTCTTAATTTTTTGGAAACCCTAAACATAGCAGTCCCCAAAATAGAAATATTCCACCATTTCCTAATCTCATCACAAATCTAAGGATGGGATAGCCACATACGGATAATTTTTTTCATAAGCTGAAAATTTTACTGTAGAGACATCAAAAAATGTAATGTGTAGAATAAACTATGTTTATTGTGCTCCAATGAATCTAAGAATCCATGCATGCATGGATATCATATATTGCACACACACATATATATGTATGTATATATATGTGTGTGTGTGTATACAATGCAACAAGATTATTCGATAAAGTTCGAGCTGCATTGGTTGGCACTAAATAAAAGAGCTATTATACGACAAATCTTATTTACAACTAGCCCGACAAAAATGCCATAAGAGACTTCAAACAAATAAATGGAAGAGATAAAATAAATATTAGAAAGTAGTGCCCGATGATGTAGCTGGAATTTTCAATAAAGCCTTTGGGCTTATACTCATTATTACATCACTGGTTGTGTTTTTTTGCTATTTTTCCACATGTGCAGAACAAAGACCTTCATTTTCGATGAAAAACCTATGTTTAATAAAACTAAAAGAATAAATACATAATAAAACCAAAACATATTAAATTATATTTGTTGGATAGCTCGTTCTGAGGACTACCATAATAATTTGAAATAAATTTTAAATGAATTAATTTGATTCCCCAAAAGGTAAATCAAAAGTGATTTTTTATCAACATTTTGATAGGTGTAAAGGAGACTCATTTGTAGGTATTGTTTAAAAATAGCGAGGTTCTATCCAAGGGGGTTTGATCTAAGGTGGTTTGATCAAATCCTCTTCAATTGGAATCCTTAAAATGAAATTTTTTAAGGCTGAAATAATTATATTTTTGAAAAATATGTGATTTGAGCAAAAATTAGAATCTCTTAGAAATTCTAAACCACTATTGTGGTAGCACCCGCATATATATATTAAACACAAATAGAGAAATTGTATGAAAGATATTAGAATAACACTTATTGGCTACTAGATATCATAGACACTAATTAGCACTAAATATTATAGACAACAAAATACAAGATGCTCGAAAACCCACACTAAATAGAAATCTAAAATATGCAGAGTGGAAGAGACAAACTATGATAATAAATCATAATAAATCTATGCACACAAAGCCATAATCTCTTTGAACTCTCCAAAATGGGTATAATGGTAGAGATAGAAACATAATAACAAGTGTTAATGGATGATAGCTTCGGTCTGATATAAATAACGAATGCTGAAAGCATCTTCATTATTTATATATGATCTAAGATTATCCTTAATATAAATTTCTGGAAATTGAATTTATGAGCATATATATATTTATATATAAATTCGTAATAATAAAGATGTTATAAATTCACATTGAATAAAATCAGAATTCACATAATATATATCCGCCATGTGTGAAGGGGGTTATGTGTGTTAAATGTGTAAACCGAATGATGATCGGTTGTAGAGGAAACCCGCGCGCCCAAAGGGACACGTCCCTTGAGCGGACGTGTCTCCACATGTGGAGACACATCCTCTCAAGAGACGCATCCCTTGGGGCAGGTCTCCCCACATACTTATAGTGGTTCCTTCCTTGATATGCAAACATCGAAATCTATTAATGTTCTGCAATCAGCAAATTCGACATCAAAAGAAGAAATCAGGAAAATATCTTTGACAAAGATAATCTGACCTGTTTTCATATGTTCGATCCTCAACATGGTATCAGAGCGGGTTCAAGGGAAATCCAATTAGAGATTTGTCAAGCACAGGACAAAGGCGATTCAATCAAGATATCAAATGTTTTTTTCATGTGATTGCTAGAGTCAGGATCAAGCAAGGAGATCGGGTGTGGAAGACACCTAACCTCATATGCATATTGGATTTAATCGCAGCATCCTCAGGAGCGGAGATTCCACTAGTGGTGAGTCAGCCATCTAGCCTTTACGGGAGTTTACCAGAGTGCTTTACCGTTCCCGCAATCCTGGTCCAGTTTCTGCTCAGTTTCTCATTGATACAAAAATGACAAGGAAGCATTCACCCAGGCGACACTAGATAGATCTTATCTCAAGTCAAGTTCCTCAACGGGTCTAAGAAGATGACTCCGTTTCTGATGGCCTGCTTGAGGCATGATCTTGTGGCTCGAGTCGTGAAGCTGAATGCATGGGTCTCACAATAAGATCTTCCATTGCGACGACATCCATAGTCACAATCAGCGATGGACTCGATTCAAGCCAGAGCGAAGACCCTTGGTATAGCAAGAGGTTGTGTGTAGCGAAAGACGCCATCATCAAACACCCCTATATATTTCATGTGGAGTCCAGGTCGGTAAGGATATACTTATTCATTGGCTCCCAGGTCTATCTCAACTCACTAAAATAATCGTCAGTGATCTGGGGTGAATCATATCATGTCCTGCTATGCATTGTGGATTATTAATCAATTGAATTGTGAGTCTCTGGGCCATATTGAATATGTGTATGGTGCGCTAGATTAAATATCGGGCTGGAGTGTTGAATATAATCTCATTGCGGAGTTTAGTGTTGCCGATGAAGTCACCTCAGACATCGCACTTTGCGGTGAACTTTCAGTGTGGGTTATTTAATCTCTATCATTTCGGACTGAAGGGGTTGAAGAACGAGTCTTAATATATGGTGATGGAATGTTGATTATCTTAAGATGGTTTGTGCATCATAACTAGTCACCATTATTATGCCAAGCAGGATGAAGGGAAGGGTGGCGTGTAATTCAAACTTGTCTGGGTGGATTAATATTATTGAAGGCTGGACATATACCAAGTATGTGGACTTCAACGTATGCTTGGAAAATACTCAACATCACCTGAAGGCACTTTCATGTGTGGAGCAATAAGTCTATGGTCATTACCACGAATTGCAACATTCCTATATGCGATTGTTCTCTTACATAACTCGTGCAACCTCCATCTTTGCTGTCGAATTTGTTGCGATTGTGCCTGTGAATCCCGTGCTTATATATGTCGCAGCCTGGAGTGGTGTAACTTTTGTTTGTGATTGGTGTCCTTCGTGCGTATGTTTTGTCTTAGCCCACGGACCCTGACTACTTCTTGGTAATGGAATATGAGTGTCGGCCAGAGCCTGGGCTTGGCCTGAACGCCAAGTAATCGCCCACCAAATCTTCACCATTGAAGCCTACACATGGAGTCGAGCTGTGATGAAGATCTTTGACCAATTTCAAATGCATGAGGAGATGGCTTGAGTTATTGTTATTTTTGGCTATGTCTGATCGATGATAGCCTGGCTGCTTATGGCACATTCGGGATAGCTCTTGAATAAAGGCATCTGCAGATTTTATCATGAACCAGACTGTCTGATTTACATGGTAAAGAAGGAACCATTGAATAACTTGGAAACCAGGAAGGTCAGAGTCTTAATCCTCGGGTCATCATAGCACTAAGGAGCCTGATATTGGAAAGGTTGAGTGAAGGGACCTGTGCTACCTGGAAATTAAATGAGCACTGTCACAGGAGTCTTTAATTTTTTAGCTCATGCGAAGGGCAGACTCGATGAGATCGACGCCACTATAAAGGGCAGAGAGAGTAGATATTGTGATTGATCATTCAGATTCATGACTTCATTAAGGACGGATCAAAATATTTAAAGAGATAAGTATTCTTTGGTCGCTGAGTTATATCATTTATTTTTGATCTTGTGAATTCTCTTGACTTGTGTTGTGTTCACTAGCATAAGATCCTTTGAAAATCTCATTCATGATATAGCTTGTATGATTTTTACCTTGATATTCTTTTTGGATAGTTATGAACTATTTATAATCTCTTCTAAATGCTTTCAGGATGGATGAAAAGCATAAGAGATTGTTTACAAAAGAAGAAGAAAATGAAGACTTTGCTTGCAACCATTAGACTGTGTGGATGGTTGAAGTCATCCCTTCTAAGAAGAAGTAATTAGAGCCTCAGAGGGAGTCTCATCTTCACTTATTGTAATGCTTTGAGATAGTGAAACATGAGGTGAAAGCCTTGTTCATCTCTAAGACTGAGATGAGGCGTCATGTTGAGAGACTCCATGACGACAGGTCCGAGGATCTAAAAGAGCCCCATGCACCTGCAATATGGCTTAAGGGGGGTGTTGGATATAAGCCACACCCGGACTAAAGATGGGTTGGCCACAGAGGCTATGATCTTTTGGATCTACAAAAAATAGTCTTTTGTAGCACAAAGCTCGACAGAAGCTGATTACAATGCAACCTTTATGGGGGCAAGAAAAGCAGTTTGGCTTCGTAAATTGCTTGTGGGACTCCTTGATCTAAGCACATTGAGATCCCCTATCTTTATGTAAGAGATATGGTGGAAAGGAAAGTGATCCAGTTGGAGTATATTAGTTCAAATGTTTAAACAACGGACATACTCAACAACTTCTCTCCAGAGTTAAGGTTGAACTCTTCGGGAAGAAAACTTGGTATGTAATTTGATATTATGTTTGAAATTCAAATTTGTTTATAAGTTGTACTAATATATAAAGATGTTTAATGTGTAAACTCTTTTGTCATGTGTGTGAGTCCATGAGTTTATGGGCCTACTCCCCCTATGTACATTATCGAAAGGTGACGATCTTTCTGATAATGAACACTTGTATTTGACATTGTAAAGTGACGACTCTACAATGATAAACTATCATGATATATATCATGTGACTTGATAGCTGTGGACATGTCATGATAGTATCTCTTGGACACCTTGATGGATATCATGAGACTTGATATCTAAAGATCATTGTGATCCTTAAGAGATAATCATGGTGGATATTTATATCCGTGGATATGCCATGAATTATGGTAGACATCATGTGACTTGATGTCAGTGCACATACCATAATGAAGATGTGTTATGAGGAATGTCATGTGACTTGACACTTTCAGAAGTATACCATATCTTCTGATATCACGAGTTAGGTGATATCACTTTATACTTGTTTGGAGTTTATCCTCCCTAGCTAAGAGGGAGTGCTAATAGAGTTTATCTTCCCTAGATAAGAGGGAGTATTGAACAAATGAAGATGTGTTATGAGGAATGTCATGTGACTTGAAACTTTCAGAAGTATACCATATCTTCTGATATCACAAGTCAGGTGATATCACTTTATAGTTGTTTGGAGTTTATCCTCCCTAGCTAAGAGGGAGTGCTAATAGAGTTTATCTTCCTTAGATAAGAGGGAGTATTGAACAAATGAAGATGTGTTATGAGGAATTTCATGTGAATTGACACCTTCAGAAGCATACCATATCTTCTGATATCACGAGTTAGGTGATATCACGTTTTACTTGATGGAAGTTATCCTCCCTAGTTAAAGAGGGAGTGTTGAATAATGAAGATGTATTATGGAGAATGCCATGTGACTTGACAATATTGAGAAAAGCATATCATGTCTTCGGTATCACATGTGAAGGTGATATCTTCACTTATTTGATTTGAAATATCTTCCCTAGCTAAGAGGGAGTGTTAATGGATGATAGCTTCGGTCAGATATAAATAACGAATGCTGAAAGCATCTTCATTATTTATATATGATCTAAGATTATCCTTAATATAAATTTTTGGAAATCGAATTTATGAGCATATATATATTTATATATAAATTCGTAATAATAAAGATGTTAGAAATTCACATTGAATAAAATCAGAATTCACATAATATATATCCGCCATGTGTGAAGGGGGTTATGTGTGTTAAATGTGTTAACCGAATGATGATCGGTTGTAGAGGAAACCCGCGCGCCCAAAGGGACACGTCCTCTCAAGAGACGCATCCCTTGGGGGAGGTCTTCCCACATACTTATAGTGGTTCCTTCCATGATATGCAAACATCGAAATCTATTAATGTTCTGCAATCAGCACATTCGACATCAAAAGAAGAAATCGGGAAAATATCTTTGACAAATATAATCTGACCTATTTTCATATGTTCGATCCTCAACAACAAGGAACAATAAGTAGATAGCGAAAGACATGAACCATAAATTAATCATTTATGCAAAAGACCCATGTAAAATGACTTATAGATTACAGATCACAATAACCACAAACAATAAACGAAACACAAAAAAATTACTAACCCTAAGAATATTTTTTCATGAAAGAAAAAAGATTTAACTGCAATAAATCCATCCATAGAGTGTCATAATCTCTTTGAAGTCGCTAACATGGGTATAACGGCAAAAATACAAACATATAACAAGAAACAATAAACAAAGAGCGAAAGACATGAACAATAAATTCATCATTAATGCAAAATACCCATGTAAAATGACTTACAGAATCCAGAGTACAATCTCTACAAACAATAAATGAAACCCAAAAACATTACTAACCCTAACCGTATTTTTTTGTGAAAGATAGAAGATTTAACTGTAATAACTCCATCAATACATACCCATAATCTCTTTCAACTCTCTAACATGGGTATAACGGCAAAGATACAAACATATAACAAGAAACAATAAACAAAGAGTGGAAGACATGAACAATAAATTAATCATTTACGCAAAATAACCATGTCAAACGACTTACAAATTCTGGACTACAACAGTCCTAAAACCCTCCAATATGCTATGAAACAGAGCGAAAGCCGACAATTTTTACAATTGTCTGCTATCAAACCAACAACACAATCGTTCTTTTGACAATACAACTTAATCAATATACTTTCTCGCACATTTTCCAGCACATCAGTTTTAAAACCCTCGAACTTGCTATCAAAAACAACAATAACCAGACAACGAAACACATAAACAATAAACTAGTAATCATTTATGTAGAAAAACCCATGTAAAATGACTTACACATTCCACTGAACAATAATTTAAAAACCCTCCAATCCCCCAAAAGTTGGAGCCGAAGCCAGCGATTATAGTCTGCTATGAAACCAACACCATAATGGCTATTTCGCCAATGCGACTTCATCAAAGTATACTTTACCACACTGCAACACTCAATATTACATTTACTTCCTCCGCCTGCATTTACTTCTTCTGCCCCCATCGTACAACAACATAATGTGTTAACACTCCGGTGAGCAAACACATACCATTGAGCTTCTACGTATTGAGGACACCAACTCCACCACCACCAACCCACGTAATTATGAAGCTCCACGTCACCACAAAAAAACACGCTCAAGTCCCCGCAACTGGTAAATCAAAATCACCACTGAGCTGACAAAAATCCCGACGAAAACTTCAAACAAAATAGCCTATTGACTAAAAATCCATTGAGATCATTCGCCCTTAACTATGGACGAAAAATCCTGAACAAGAGGTTTGTACTAGATTTTCCTCATCGTCCACCATAACGGTCTCTACAAATGTTAACCCCCACTGCAATAGCAACGCGGGATTATTATTATCCCTCTCAAACAAATCTGAGAGTTCATGTTTTTACAATTAATAGTCATAATACAAACACAAGGTAAATCATTATTAAAATTTCATTGAAGCTATATTTCCATGCACGTTGAAATGTGAGGTTTGGTATGCTTAATTTTAAATGTTGAAAGTCGTCTAGATGCTACTTTCTTCCAAGGTGGGACTAATAATTTCTTATAATTTCTTATGTTGGCCTCTGCATTAGGATTCCATTTATATGATAATAAATCCATTATGTGTCAATAGTAAGTTGGGTATGTGCAGAGCCTCTCTTTCAACAGTGATTAGAATGCGTAGTTATGATGTCTCCACCACCAACCATTTCAATTTTTTTCTCAAACGATTTTGAAAGATAATCTTAATTAATATAATTATTGTTCTTTAAATTTCTGATTAATAAGAAAAAATCTGTTAAATTAAAATTCTTGAGAATGAAGATCATTTATTTAATGTTGTAATTATATTTGATTAATTTATGTTTTAAAAGTAAAATATAAAGTTTCATAAAATACTCTCTTTAAACATCATTCCATTCAATGATCAAATAATTAGTAATTTTACACTTCATCTATATCAAAAAATAATAAAAGACTGAAATTAGACTATGACTACTGAATCAAATTATATTTAGAAATAATAAAAAATGATCTTCTAATAAAGATGATGAATCTGATATAATATCTTTTCTTTTTAAAAATAAATTCTAAATAAATATTATTTTTTATAATAAGATCAAAACAATCTAATCACAACTTGTAATCTCACCCCAGTAAAAATACAATGAATAAAATAAATATAACTTGACTTAAATAGTAATGTAACCACAAGAATGCTTGAAAGCTGAACATAAACATTGAATTGTAATTGTGTGTATGGTGGAAGGGCAGCTTTGTTTAACTCTGCAAAAGCAAATTGCTGAAAAATCTCCATCTTTTAAGAGGGTAAGTTCATGCTGATTTGGCATAGGACGCCTCAGGAAATACACGCATGCAGGATTCATTCCATTTTTTTAATTTGCACGTGGAATATTGGTTTCTAACATCTATAATACACTGTATATCAACACATCTTCCTTGTTTGATCCAAAGCAAAACAAAACTACCTTAACAAACAGTTGTATAATCCATATCTTCTATGATGTTATGTGCTAAATTGGCGTAAGATGTTTCTCATGGTACACTAATATACAATATCATAATAGGATTCATCTCCATTCCTCTTTAAAATCCGTTTTTTTGACTTGCACATCTGGAATGTTACAAAAAGGGATACCAGTACTGGGTCCCACATGGTGGAGATAAGGGATGATGAATATTGGTTTTTAGCGTCTATAATACACTAAATATCAGTTCATCTTCCTTGTTTGGTCCAAAGCAAAACAAAACTACCTTAACAAACAGTTGTATAATCCCTATCTTCTATCATACTATGTGCTCAATTGGCGTAAGATGTTTCTCATGGTACACTAATATAATGGACCATGTACAATATTATAATAGAATTCATCTCCATTGCTCTTTAAAATCTGTTGTTTTTTTCACTTGCACATCTGGAATGTTCCAAAAAAGGATACCAGTACTAGGTCCCACATGGGGAATCGTTTCAGATAAGGGATGATCATACCAGAGTTTCAGAAAGCAGGGGAGCAAGTTTCAGAATATAGCTGAAAAATCCACTTGGAGATGGAAATAATAACTTAGATTCTAAGTCAGGGTACCTACCCATATGATTTTCTTGTGTTTTTCCTCTGACATGAGTTTTCCATGTGGGGTCCTGTGTTTGCAAGCTGCCAAAGGAATGCTGGCATAACACATTTGGAAAGAGCTGAGCATATTCTCTTCTATGTCAATCTGGATATGTACAGAGTAACTATTGACATTTGACTTTTGACTGCTCGCCCAATTGCCTAATTGGGAAAGATGCAATTTTTAGTGTTAAACGGCGGAATTCATGATGTGGGTTGTCAATTGATTACATCGAGGAAGGGTAGAATGGCTGCAAAATCGGCTGTCTGCCATTATCGTTATTAACTTAGTAATAAAAAATTAATACTTGCTCACTTTTTAATAGGTAGGAAAAATGAGGCAAAGTAGTGGACAAAGCAGTAATTTATTTTTTAGTACTGTGAATTCAAATTCACTGTTTTGTCAATGAGTCTTTGGTTTACTGGTGAAGTTGAAAAGTTCTAAATGAGCTCACCTGGGATCAAGTCTCGCTGAGTGCAAAGGCTCTGACACCGAAAAAGGGATGAGGCTGGGATCGTGCCCCAGGGGAATTTGGCGCTCCCGTATCATGTAGCTAAAAAGAATTTGTGGATGACCTCCATCAAAAATAGCTAAAATTCAGATATCCAATTATCAATATTTTTTTTAATCTATCAAAGATTCTTTATTTTATGATAAACGTTAAATAATCTATATGTTGTTTGTTATTTATTATAAGTAATAACTATTTGTTAAAAAGCTTAATAATATTTTTTTTAAATGAGCTGAAGAAATTATATTTTTATATTTATATGAGATTAAGTTATATGTATCAAAATATAAAGTAATTAGACAAAATCATTAAGTAACAAGAGTTATACTAGTAGATAGATCCAATTTGTTCCAAACATCATTGATGTTTAGATCATTGGGAGCAAGCTCCTAGCTAGTGATCATTCTCTCTTTATTTTCTTCCTTAGCAAGTTAAGTGTCATGATCAAGCAAGATGACTAAAACAAGGTAAAGAAATATGCTAAAATCCAACAGAAGTTGCTTCTTGGTCATGTGTTTGCAAGTATGCAAAAAGTGGATGGGATGGCTAAGACCAACTGCAGGCATACTGATCTTTGGATCTTGTTAGAGAGGGTTGGGAATCAAACATCTGATAATCATCACCTCCTTGAGTAAATCAATTATGTCCATGTTGACCCTCACAAAGTGAAGAGTGAACCCTTTTGGAGGCAACTATCAATGACACTATAAAAACTCTAAAAACACCTAGAGATGTGTCACTTCAAATGACTTTATTGACTTCACTTGAATTTGCATAAAAATATTAGAGCAAATCATAACACTTTAGTATAAAATAAGAAATGAATATCAATAAAACAACCAATGAAAACATAATATTTCTATCTTTCTAAATGTTGAAAAGAATTTAATAATAAATAACATATTGGTTATTTTCTTTTAAGTTCCTTTCATAAGTTTTATAACATAAAAAATAAGCTTGTTATTAAAAATATTTGATGATTCTTAGTGTAGATTACAAGCATAATGTATTAAGTTGGTTGTTTTCTTAATATATATGTAATATAGAAAAATAAAGATGAGCGAACTATTATATTTGAGAGTAGCTTTGGTATAATAGATCAAAATGTTTATATTTTTAATTAAAACAAAATTAATAAATATTAAAAAAACAAATAAATTTTTGAGCTCTTTATTTTTCCAATTTTTTAAACTGTGAATTTGATGTGAGTACTTTTTATCTAAACTAAGTTGATTTTATAATTTCAATTTTTCATTTTATTTTTTTTAAATTGTGATTTTGATGTGGGTACTTTCTACTTAAACTAACTTATTTTATAATTTTAATATGAATTTTATTCTGTAAATAAAGTTTCTAATTGAACTTAGAACTATTACTATTGTGACCAATTTTGGATTCTCTTTTATCATTGAAATATTTAATTTAATTTTTAATAAAACATAAATATATATTTAATAATTTAACAAAATATTTCAAAATGTTTATTATTTCAATAAAAAAAATTAAAATATTTTAAAAGGTGTATGCTTCTAATTATTTAAAAATAAATAATACCTATTATATATATAGTTAATTTATTTGTATAATTCTTTCAAATTTTCAAATTCTTATATATTGTGTTTTGGGTACATTCTCCCTATGTTTGTTTTAATAAATTTAATATAAATTTAAAAAAATTAATTAAAATTTCTAAGCATTCTTAGAATTGTATAGATTTGGGCCCTAGCTTGGTCGGCTAAATCTTTCTTGTTGCAGGAGGTTGGTCACAAGGTCTAGTCTCCCCCACCCCTGTGGTACCAAGTGCGCGGTCACATTAAAAAGTTACTTTGATAATGTTTTGATGTAATGATATATTAGAAAGATGGTTTAATTTTTTGTATTGTTGGATTCATTTTTATATTTTTCATCTATTTGTATTTACATATATTTTATGCATTTATTTTATTTTAGCTATATTTTTTATTTTTATACAATCACCATTTCTTATGTTTATCACCTTGATATTTAGAATTTCATGTCACACATCAACCTTGCAATATTGATAATTGATCAAAATTTCAAAAAATCATATTTAAAATCTCTGTTGACTCATTCCTTTTCTATTGACCATTATTAACTGACTTAGTACATGTTTGTGTAATCAATTGTTATATATTAGTACTTTAAATGTATTTAATGTGCATTGTTTCATATTCAAGTGTCATTGATTATCACTTGGTCCAAAACTATTCTACTAACATTTCAATTTGAATCACTAAAAAAAAGCTTATTTTGTAAAAAAATTATTGAAGAACATTTTCATGATTGAAGAGTTTTGTTTCTTTTATTTCTTTCCACAACCATAAATTCAAGCCAATTAAGTAAGTTAATTTAGGAGAACTTATCCCTAATGATTATGATTTCACCAAAGTAATTTTAAATACTTTTAATATTTAATAGTGAGGGAAGATTAAAAAAGGTCACATCTCTCTACTACAAAGTTCATTGGTATAGGTTATATATCACTTATGCACATCAAAATTCATTCTAGAGTGCATGAATTCAATCCACAAAGAAATTGAAGATTACACTAGTCTCGAGAAATTTTGCGATAATAAATACCTATTTTCATTATTAAGACAATTAATAAATCAAACTTCTTCTTTCTCATTATTTTATAAATTAAATATTTTAATCTTTTGCATTTTATTCTACAATTAGCATTTTTATTAAATCTCCCTAATCATCATAGTCAATGAAATTGATTTAATTTAAATTAATCAATAAGCGATAATAAATACCTATTTTCATTATTAAGACAATTAATAAATCAAACTTCTTCTTTCTCATTATTTTATAAATTAAATATTTTAATCTTTTGCATTTTATTCTACAATTAGCATTTTTATTAAATCTCCCTAATCATCATAGTCAATGAAATTGATTTAATTTAAATTAATCAATAAACACTCGCCTCCATAATAAAAAAATAAAATTAACATTAGAAAAGTGTTATTTTTCCTTGAATATGAATGAGTTTCTCAACATGTTGAGAAATAAAAGTAAAAATGACTCTTTTTTTGTCATTTTTAAAAATAGAGACATAATTAAATTTAAATGAAGGAAAATAATTAATTAAAAGTCACAAATAAAATTAATATTTACCATCTACTCTACATTTTTTTGAAATGAAATATTATAAGAAATCACTTTCACAAAAACAACATTTAAAAACAAAGTTTTTTCCTAAATGATAATACATAAACTATTTAATAATGGATGTTAATTTAGGAAAACATTTAAAAATTGTCATGAAAGAATAATTAAGAGTCGAAATACATAAACTACCATACTAGAATGGAGAAGGAGACAAACAAAACCCATGTTGGAGTTTTAAAAGATTCATGATAATCAAGGAGTGGTGATGGACAAAAGTGACGCGTTTATGGAGTTGTAACTGATTTTTGAAACTTGCCTATAGGTGTTTTGTATTCTAGACTTGAATCTTGCCTATAGTTGATTGTAGATGGGGCTTCCAATATGGATTGTAATGTTTATTTTTCTCTTTTTGTAGACTTGAATGTATTAAAATATTTTGTGCTAGAGGTTTTATTTTAAATTGTCTCAAGTGTTGATTTTGTGAAGGAAGGTTGCAACAATTGACAAACCTCATTGGTTTCTTAATTGTTGACTACATCAAAGAGCAATATTGAACAATTTTTTTTCCAAAATAATAATATTTACACAAAGAACAATATAGAACAATTTTTTCTTACTCAAACAATAAGGGACAATCATTGAAATAAATTAGCATAGAGAGATTTTTTTTAAGCAAACAAAATTAAATCTTCTCTATTGTAAAATTTCTTAGTAGGTATTTTTGTTTGAAGTTTTGTGTTTAAAAATCTATTGGTAATTGAGAGATTTTCCAATTTTATCTTTGGAATTTATTTCTAAAAATCTTCAAAGGGATCCAAGAAGATTATACGATAAAATATTTTTGAGATTGCTAAGTTTATGTTCAACCTAATTAATTGTATTCCTTGTAAATTATATTCTTTCTTTTATAAGAAAAATGGCATAATTTGTTTGAAAGAAAATAAATATATTTATTAATTTATAAAGATTTTTTAAACAAAAAATAAACAATAAAAAAATAACAAACTTCCATCTCTTCCAACACTGAGTAATGAATTTATTAAACAGTACTGACTGATATGTATAATTTTTTAGTAACCTTAAGAAGAAAACCATGAGAAAATTAAATACTAAATTAGAGTACCTACACTTGAAACAAGGATGACTTCGAAATATAAAATAAAACCAAAGATATCATTGTATCTTTAGTAAAAAATCATAATTTTTCAAATCAAATATAAAATCGATTATGTTTTTTAATTAATTAAAAAAAATATATATTTTCAATTAATTAATAACTAAATCAAATGTTTGAAGAAATTGTTAAAATTATATGGAAGAAAAATAAATGAATTTGTTAATTCACATGAAATTTTCACTTTTAAGTTACAAAATAATTGCAATGAAGATGTGACTTGCAAAGGGGTATAAAACCCTAAAATTTTAATGTTCAAGAGGTTGATGGATGAGTGGCTAATGAAAATGTGAAAATAATTATTAGTATATGTGGT
This sequence comes from Sequoiadendron giganteum, assembly GCA_007115665.2. NCBI lineage: Eukaryota > Viridiplantae > Streptophyta > Pinopsida > Cupressales > Cupressaceae > Sequoiadendron > Sequoiadendron giganteum. The sequence goes on along the minus strand of CM021107.1, from coordinate 527,789,932 downwards.
ATATGAAATGTGGGATGGACGCTATCATATGACTTGGGACATAGAGCATACCCAGTTTGGACACCTACTACATTCAAGGGTAAGCCTAGAGATCTCAATGCAAAGGAGAAAGAGATCTTGCAATAGGGTTGTCCTAGGGGCTGAATGCAAACTAATAAGGGGTTCACCACCAAGTTTAGACTTGGAAAGACAAATGAAATGAAAGATGCAATGCTAAAACCTAATTCAATGCCATGACTTAGAAAAGAATCTAGAAATACAAATAAAATAGAACAAAAAAATAGTAAGATGAATAGTGTGCACCTGGAAATTTGAAAATGATTGGTTACAGCTTTCAAACATTGGAAAAATTGAATTTTTGACCAACTGGGACTCATTTGCCAACCTGGGCGAATCAGTCCCAGATCTAGATTTCTACATAGGAACCTGTTTCAAGAAAAAGGGTATCTAAATCTACACAAATATATGGAAAACACGTACAATGGGACTAATTCGCCACTCTTGGCGAATTAGTCCCATTCTGCTTTTCTGGGAATTTAAAGTTCTGATCTGCACTTCAACACCTGCTCTTTCTTTCCAACTTGAATTTTGGATCCGAATCTACGAAAAAGACCTACAAAACATAATATAAACTTAATTTTCTAATGGGGGGTTTGTCTTAGTCAAACCCCTATTTTGGTAATTAAACCTTGATAGAAATGAAACATGCATGTAAATAGGAATGTAAACCCTAGCCTTAAGTGTGTCTAAGACTAGGAAATCTGAAACACAATGCAATCCTATTCTAATGTATAAGAATATGATGCATGAATGGAAACATGAAGATGAATGAATCACTTTGAGAGATCTCTAATCACCCAAATGAGCCCTAATGATACTTGTACCTTCCTTAGGCTAAATGTAGAGTGATAATGGAGGATGGAATCACTTAGGAAACAAGTCCTTAGGCTTGGCTTGATGGCTAGTTGCATCTCCCCAACCTAGAATCCATCATGATTCACCATAAACAACCATGATCAACCATTGACAATGTTAGATCTTAAATGAAAGTGAGCTTGAAGACTTGAAAAAATACTTTAATGTTGCTCCAAGACTTCAACTTCGCTTTCTTTTGAAACTTGGATGCTCTTTCTTGAATATTCTTAATACTTGTCTCTTGAATTTTCTCTTGAAAATGCTTGCTCAAATTGCTTAGATGATAAAAAATGACTTAGAAACTTGCTTATATATGCATTAACACCTAATTAATCATTATTTAGATCTCAAAGGCCGACCTTAGCCCAAAAAATTGAATTAAAAAGGTGATTTCTCGCTCGAAACTTAAAAATATCCCAAATGGGACTCATTTTCCCAAGTTGGTAAATGAGTCCTACCCTAGCTTTTTGAGGTGGGTCTTCGGGATTTTCAGTGTTTTAAGTAATTTTGTTGAGTTTTAAGGTGAAATAACCCTCGAGATTTGAAATAATGGGTTGGAGGGGCCTATTAATGATTATTTAAAAGGGTAATGAATGCAAAGGTACTAAAATAGGCCCAAATTAGTTATATAATTGTACTATCTCTAAGAAGGGAGTACAATTTTAGTTACTACATTTATCCCCCAGTGTAGCACCCATATGACTCTATGTGCATATGCAAGCTAAAGGACTTTGAACAGTACACTCTATTTCATAAAAGAATATTCATACAGGAGAATGGAGCCCCCACTGTAGCTATCTACAAAATCACAATGTTAGGAAGCACATCCTGCAACATGAATTTTTTTGTTGTCCAAAAATCCTCTTATCTAACTTCTTTCTAGAAATCACATTCGTGGGTAGATGTATGCCCCCCTTGATTCCGCTTGCTTTTACGGATGTGGAATCAAGGTAGCATTCTAGCCACATCAAATGATAGGTCATATCATAGGGTATTTCCAAGTAGCATACCACATAATGATAGATAGTTAATGAGGACGGAGGTGGAGTCACGATTCCAATGCAACAAAGTGTGTCGAAAATGGAGCTCTCTAGCACCCGTTATGTTGATTTGAATGAAAGGCAGTTTTTTAACCCTAATATAGTAAAAACCCTAATTTTAACTTATATAAGAGCAAAAATTGAGGTAAATTTTAACTAATTTTTCATTTAACTTCTTTTAGCTTGAGAGTGATTGAAGATTAATTAAAGATTTTGAGCCGGTGAGACTATGAGCCTGCGAGACTGGATGTCCTACAAGACCAGGTGGCCCACGACAAGCACTATCATCAAGTGAGTTGATTTTTCTACCTTAGCTTTGTCCTTACACATTTATTTTATCATCTTTACACATTTCTAGGCTAATCTAGGGACTTGGAAGAAAATTTCGCAAAGCATCCCTTTTTTTGCAAAGTGTCCCCTTTCTTGGCAAAGTGTCCCACTTTTTCGGAAAGTGTCTCGTTTCTTCGTGAAGTGTCCCAAAAGGGGTCTAAAGTGTATAGGACTTTTAGGAGAGTACACTAGAACAACTTTAGTACACTTTTTGGTTTATTGATGTAAAGATTTAAGTTTTTAAAATTCTTATAGGACATCTTTTTTCTTTTTTTTAGATTCCCACCCATTCGAGGCAACGTCTAGGTGGAAAATAGATTAGCTGCCTTCAAGACTTAGCCCCTACTCTTTCAACATAGGACACAGAGTTGTTGTAGACCACAAGATTATACTGGGCGTACCTCATGCCCCCCATGAGGTACCACGATCCTATGTTGATGGCATTAGCAAAGCGATGGAACATAGATACATGTACATTTTATCATCCTACCAACGAAATGACCATTACACTAGAGGACGTACACCACATACTCCAAGTTTTGATTTGGGGTGAGAGAGTGTGATTCCTAGTAGAGCGGTCATTCCAAGAGATGAAATATGACATGCAGTATTGTCATGGAGGTCCAGTGCATGATGGGATGGTGAGGCCATAGATAGATCTAGCGATGCTGCTATACTCACGGGCCCCACTAATTGTGTGGATTATGATGATGAAAGTAGCACTAGTACTACTCCTTGATAGTCGAGGAGCACACTTCGAGGGAGGACTAGTACATGGGATTCAAGGGATGGCAAAGCACAAGACCGTGTATGCCTAGGGGCGTAACATCCCAAAACATTTGTATTATGATCTTGGATTATTTGTATTTTTCAAGGTGGACAGCGGGTGATCCCACAATACTGGTTTACAATTTTTGGCCAAACTCGACACTGAACTATTTTTTTCTAACTAAATCTTCAATTTCGAGAACCTATAGTGGCTAAAACGTGAGGAAATTTGAAGATGATGCAAACTAGTGATTTGTGACATTAGATCTATAGATTCTAAATATTATTTTTTCAAAAAAAATTTGATCAGATTGCACTTGTTTTTCCATCTCCTTCAAAAACTAGTTTTTTTTAGTAAACACCATTTTTAAGGAGTGATGCTCACCATATACAACATAGCTTTTTTCCATGAAGGATAAAATTCTATTTTTTTTTAATTTAGATTTGTAACTATGATATCTAGTGCATGGAATTGGTTAAATTATAGCATTTTAGCTTTTTTCCATGAAGGATAAAATTCTAATTTTTTTTGAATTTAGATTTGTAACTACGATATCTAGTGCATGGAATTGGTTAAATTATAGCATTATATTTTTTCGTTAATCAAGTTTTGAAGTCAAACCAATTACAATTCAGACATAGGCGGACCGTATACAACATAACTTTTTTGTATGTATCAAAATTCATTTTTTTTGTTGGATCAAGGGAATCAATATCTAGTGCGCTGATATTTTTCAATTTTTTTTGATAATCTAGTATTTTTCCACATGTGCAGAACAAAGAGCTTGATTTTTGATGAAAAACCTATGTTTAATCAAACTAAAAAAATAAATACATAATAAAACCAAAACATATTAAAATTGTATTCATTGGATAGCTCGTTCTAAGGACTACCACCATCTAGTTGGGTCTATGAAGTCTCCTCCATTTTCATCCTCAACTCAAGCTTCAAAGGGAAAACTTCTAGAGATTTTTGGTGCTAGAGGGGGAGAAGGAGTGAAAAGGGGGGTTCAAGTGAACCCAGATTTGAGCGAACCCCCCTTGGAGGTTCACTCGAATCTGGGTTCTCTCGAACTGGGGTTCAAGCGAACCCCCTTTCCGCAAATTTTTATTTTATTTTATTTTTCGAGAAATGAGAACTATAGTGGGACCCAACATTTAATGGGTTCACTCAAAGGGGGGTTCTAGAAAACCTCCCTTGGGTTCACTCAAACCAAATGATCGTTTGAACCCCCAAAAACCAATTTTTTTTCCATGGGGGCATTTTTTGCAATTTTCCTTCCTCACTAGAATTGTAAACCAGTTTTGTGGGTTTACCCCAGCATGGTACATTGTACGCTACTACAGGTGTGGTGCTTAGAGCATATCACATGTACCAGATCAACAGGGTTTCCATGTTTCTAATAGCCTTAAGGTATCTTCGAGCTTTCAACTATCCATTATGGCGGTTTTGGCAATATGGTGATTTTCACTTTTGAAGAGTGTGATTTGACAGACTGGAGGAGGATGAGATCCTTTTGAGACCTTATCATCTTGTGCTACAGTGGCCAGATGAGACTCGGTAGATGAGGAGATTGAATATGGATAGGTTTTTGATTGGCAGACACGATTACATAGTACAAACATTCTACTATGATCACGTTCATATAAAGTGTGATAGTTTGGTCAAGTTCAAATAGCACCCAGGGCATGACCCTTTTCCAGGAGATCAGTACATAGTGCTCAGAGACCCGATGATTCTAGACGGTTCACTGTCGAGGATGTTGTCAACAATGACTCCAAGTATTCATATCATGATATGCCTCCAATCTCCAACACTGATGATGGTGCCACGGCTGCCTATGAGGAGTGATGGATAGTATCATGATCGGCTCCTATATTCCCGATGGACAAGCCAATAGGTGATGCAGGGCCACTCCTAGATGAGAGAGACGAGGTAGAGGATAGGGCCGAGGAGACACACTATAGGGCAGCAGACATATTAATAGTTATGATAGACGAGGAGTATGACAAGACAACAAATCCTAAATATGAGGGCTAGGAGGAGGGGTATGAGGATGAGGATGAGGACAAGGATGACGATGAGAAGTAGCCCACGAGTGAGGGTGGCGAGGCAGCAAATGAGGATCTAGTGGGCCACAAGTTGGGAGATCCATCTCTTATTCATGTTACTAGATCACAAGCAACAACTATAGCAGGTACCAGCACCCATAGCCATGGAGAGGCTAGCACATCCTCCATGCCCCTTGCACACGATGAGGCTAATTTCACATAGCCTACCAAAGAGCTAGGTGATGATATTTTATTTACTATCATGCTTTATGCTTATGGTTAGATTCTTTAATTTTATGTATACATATATCATGATGCATACTGATTATGTTTATGGTTTCTATCTTGCAAGAGCTATGAGAGATCTCCATGATCTCTATCATCAGGTGGTTGTAGAGATAGTGCCCCCATCAGTCGATGAGGAGGCCATTGATTCAGACTATGTAACCCCACCCATCGTGGAGCAGGATCCAGAGTTGTTAGGGCAGTATGTCAGACTACGAGTAACATATGAGAGTCTTAGGAGGCGCGTCCACTAAGTTGATGTTTCCTGGGATGCACAATCATCTTGAACTCTAGCATAGTTTGAGAGACTATAGTTTGAGGTAGCTAGACTATAGGTGGAGAGAGATCAAATAACAGGGGAGTGTCAGGAGGCCCTTGGATAGGTACGAGACTTACAATTTTCTCTTAGTACACTCGATGGATCACAATCATGATCACATACCATTGTCTCCCAACAGACCGCCACTAGACAGATGCGAGCACCAGATCTTGAGGGATCTAGCATTCATAGACCTCATTAGCATTGTATATATTATTGACATGTACACAAAAATTTGATATATATGTGAGCATTTGATTTTTTATTACTTTTGGTGAATGTTAAATGGAAATTTGATTGATTAAATAATCTTTGTAAGACTTTTTAATGAATGTTTGATGTAATCTAATTAAAACTTATTCTAGTTTCTCTTAGATGCACCATTATGATTAAGTATTTTATGCCAAATTAAATGCAGCTATGATTTAATTAAAGAACATTAAATTCATATAAGGATCTAATCTAACATAACACACAAGAATATCTTAAATAGAAAATCTAAAGTAATCATCTAAAGGATAATTTTTAAATAATTACCTTAGTATTCAAAATATGTACAAATAATTATCTATCAAGAATGAAGCAATGAGAGATCACATAGAACGTCATCCAGTAACTCTAACACCATTGCTTTATCATTCACACTATTCAACGGGTTTGGACATAATACCGACATTGATGCATGGCATTAATAGGGTCTTTGAGAGGAGTTTCATCCAATTCTATTAATGTATATGCACACTAGACCTGTAGCTTGCATTAATAATATAGGGTCCTGACCAATTAGGATTGAGTTTCCATTTATCATTTGGGTCGACATTATTGTTACGTTCATTTTCACATAATAAGAGATCACCTTTATTAAATACATGAGGGATGACATTGTCATTTTAACTATGGTGCCTTCTCTTACAATAAGCTTGAAGGTGAACAAGAGCATTGATGCGCTTTTCGTCAAGCATTTCAAGCTGATGCAATTGTTGTTCCTTGTAATTATTGCCGTCAATAATTCCTTGAAGACTGATTCTTAATGTAGGAATATCTAACTCTAAGGGCATTATTGCCTCGGTAGCATAGATGAGATTATAAGGTGTAGTCTATGTCGATACTCTAACGTTCGTGTGATATGCCCATAGCGCATATGTTAACTATGTGTGACAATCCTTATTGTGTTTGTTAACTATTTTATTTAAGATTTGTGCAAGGGTTTTATTAGTTGATTTGGCTTGACCATTAGATTGCAGATAATAGGGTGTTGAAAAGTGATGTATGTTAAATTTTTCTAAGAACTTTTTCACATCATTTTTCTTAAATGGTATACCATTATCGAAAAATGACATTGAAGGAAGTCCAAAGTGATCAATAATGTGTTCCAATATGAAACAACATATTACATCAGTAGTTGTTGATTGAAGGGGGGATTGCTTCTACCCATTTTGTGAAATAATCTGTTGTAGTGATTATGAATGTATGTCTAGCGGAGGAAGGTGGTGATATTTTTCTAATTATATCCAAACCCCAAATCACAAAGGGCCAAATAGGGACTTGAGCTCAAGTTTTAGAGGCAGGAGCGTGAATCAAATTGCTATGTTCTTGACATTTGTGACATTTTTTTACATATGCAAAGCAATCTTGTTCCATGTGTCTCCAGTAGAATCCTATGCTGATAAGTTTTTGAACTAATGTTTTTCCTCCAAAGTGAGCACCACAAGCACCTGCATGAGCTTGTTCAAGTACTATGGGTATTTCAAATTTTTTAAGTCATCTAAGTAAGAGACCTGTTATCACAGGGATTTGCACCCACATACAAGGCTGAAAATTGAGTTGCAATCTCGTGTAACATTGGACTAATTCCACGTTGTGGGTAACCTATTTGGAACTACACCTACGGATTCTAGGCCAACTTCCTTTATGATATTCTAATGTTTATGGACTAAAACCTTATTGGAAAAGGGAAAAGGATTAAAACTAATGAAAAACTGGTAATTGAACTATAATGTGGTGTGAAAGAAACTAATGTGCAGACTTAATCACAACTAATATTCTCGGAGTCTGTTAACACAACTTAATTTGGGCACTTTAATCACACTAGTAATTCAATAAAAGGCTCAATTCAACCTTTCTCTTACTAAGGAAAAATAGGGTTCTCAAAAATTAAGAAGAAAGATAAACCTAACAAGCACAATTAATGACCTGTAATAAACTACCATCGTGCACATGTATCAATAGCTGAGAAATAAATTTAAAGGTTTCTGAGAAAAACACAGTAAATTTGCATCAAATCACTGTAAAACACAAAGCACCAAATACTAAAAAGGGAAACACTAATTTAATCAAATACTTGAAGGAAATTTTGCAATTCGACAAAGTCTATTAACCTGTAATAACCTATTGAATGTATTAATCTAGAAAAAAAACTGAGTTACAAGAAGCCGTCTTTGAAAAATTTGCAAAGGCAAGAGAAATCCAGAACTAGTGAAAAATGATTGTCATTTCACTTTATACAATAAGCCTCTCAAAGGCATGGAGATGAAACTGAAAGTCAAATCTAAGTGTAAAAATCGATAACTTCAAAGTAATCCACGAGAAGAAGAAAAAATCTTTGAAAAGAAGAGCTCAAACTCATGCAAAAATGAGTGAACTCAGGCTCAAACTCGAGATCAACTCATAGTTGACCCATGGGGCACTCGAACTAGACTGGAAATCCTTGAAAATGTGGGAAAAACATGCAAAAACTACCTCGTTTATGTCAACTCGCTCATGCACATCGGACTCAGACAACTCCATGATTAAGTCTTTGTTTAATATGCATGATTGGGGGTAAATTTGAGTTAATGTTTGCATTTTAAAATAGTTAAGTTAATTAAATAATTTATATTACATCATTTAATTAACTAACTTCACATATTTTTATGCAAACATAACATTTAAATTTAATAAAAGTTTCAACCCTGTAACCCCAATACCTAAACTCTACCCTTACATATTCGCCCCATTCCACATAAAATGAGGACTTAGAAAAAATGCATACAATGAAAAATACCTAAGGCATAGCAATGGGATGGAACCCACGGCCTTGGTATTTGTAAAGGCATGAAATTTAATTAAAATGTGACAAAAGTCACAACACTTTTGATGAGTCTAGGATATGAAACCCTAATACATCATCGACATATTCGTTTTGTCATTTCATTTTTCTTTGGAGAATCTTCAAGAAGAAGCATATTGTTGATAGAGGGTTTGATGGCTGCTTCAATGGTGAATATGCGGGCTTGACAGGGGTCTCCATCAGATTGTCATGCATTCTGAAACTTCTCTTCGTGTGGGTAAGCCATCCATATCATTTTCTACACTTTATTTGGAAAGATTTATGTGTAATCTTTTGCTATTTGTTTCATTTATGATAAAATGATGATTTTTTCTTAAATAGAAACGCCATGATTGCTTTGTTTTCTTGCATTTTTTGTGTTCTAATGTATGGTCTTTCTAAAAAATGGCCACGACCATTCACTTGCACCTACATAATCTTCATTGTTTTAAAATACATCATGACATGGGGCCGCGAGTTCCATGTTGAGAGGTAACAAAGTTCACTTGCATTGCATTAGAGACATTTTATTATGTGACTAAGGGCTAAAGAGGCCGCAAGTATGGACATTCTTACTGTCATTTTTTCATGAAACTTTGTGAAGTTGCAAACATTTCTCCATTGGCCTGAATAGTTACAAACCCTTCATGTGAAACTTGGGTCATGGCCATGTTGTTGATATGATCTGAAGATGATTCTGTGGAAACACCCATAATGGGTCGCGACTTCTCCCTTCTTGTTGTCATTTTTTCTTGTGTACATATGAGAAAATCTCCTTTTGAATCTTGCTCCATTCGAATGTGGTCACTACCATTGCCACAGATAACCCAAATTTATGTGTTTTTGTTATTTCATGATTTCTAGGAAAGATAACAGGCCAACATGGCTGAGGGTTTTATTAGCAAAAATAAGGGAAATAAAAAAAACCCACATTGTAACTTGATTTTTTGGAGAAATTTCACAAAACCCTAATATGAGGGTTTTCATTTCTACACATTCTTGTTGGTTGAATGAAATGATCATTTCACTCATAAGCTATAGCAGTTTCTCCCTGAAACTGAAAACAACTGCTTTTCATTCAATAATTTGTATCATGAATGTCTATATCATTGTATTCAGTTATGTATCTCATTTAAACTGGAAGTTTGTTTTCGAAAAATGCTTTTAGTAAACTCATACTACAATCATTGTGAATCATTTCCATCCTTTGATTTCCCTGTCACTTGTTTCTGCTTGTAGCTTGCATGTTGTCACTATCATTTCTCTACATACTTGACAATTGAATGATGTTGATGAAAGAATAATATTTGTTGTTTCTCCTATGCTTGGTTCATTTTCTTTAAAAAATGTATTGGATCTACATAGGTAATTGTCCCTTATATGCTCATCTCTCATTTTTGATGCAAAAATACATTGACTTCTAGGTGTATGGATTTTGGAACTCTGTTAATGTCTTTCGTGTCAATGTGTTATTTCTCTTGATATCACTCTCCTTAACTTTTAGAGTGTCTAATTGTGAAATTCAGATTATGGAACTCATAAAAGTTAAGGGAGGCATGTCAAGAGAAGTAGAATATTGAGGCAGTAAAATTGTTTCTTCTGACATTCGCGATCTAATGATTTTTTCTTTTGAATGATGTGCAAAATAATGTTTTTCTCAATCTATTTCCATTATAATGAATTTAAAGGTTTCTCTTATGAATCCGTCTTATGAAAGCAGTCCTATTTGATGACTATTTTGAATATTTCATAACTCTCATATAATGATGTGAATGAGAGGTGTCCTTTTTGATATGTTGGGCTCAACCCGTGTGGGAGCCCATTTTTCTCTCGATATCTGATGAGAATTGATCACGAACATAATGAACTTGTTCCTGCACAGTGAACAAACATGTTAGCAAAATAATTGAAGCTAGAAGCTTCCATTGAATTTTGTGCTCTTTGAATACTTGTCTCTTTGATGACTTAATCATCTGATGAATTCCTAATTGAATGTGTATTACATCTCTGTTGGTAATAAATGCATGAGGTAGGATGTGATTTTTTATTGCTCTAACACCACCTTTCTCAAATCTTGCAGATGCATTTGGAGCTCGAAGCTGCTGCAAATTGGAGACATGACAACTGAAGGTTTCAAGTGTTACAATGATTCCTCATTCTAGGCAATGACGAATCACCTTCTCCCTTATATCTATATTATCTTCAGTTTTGTAGTATACCATTCTTTCTTTTATTCATTATTTCATTGTGAAAATAAAATTAAGTTATTCCCATGGCTTGTGTGGGACTTTGGTTTGTACAATATGAATAAAGCAACAAAAATTATACAATTTTATGATTTCTTCTATTACAATTACTTGCATAATAATACTAAAATTTCAAAAGTAATCAGATTTGTTTCAACAATGAATACTTAGTAAAAAGAAAATTGTAATCACTTGTGTACCTTCAACGATGAATCCAATTCAGCTCTACCTATTTTGAGTTGTAGCTAAAAATAGGTTACAAGACCATCAAATGATCTTCGGTACAACACATCATCTAGAATTATATACTTAGATGCAAGTCTTCGCAGATGAGCTCAGATATTCTTTGTTGTTGGCTTGAGAAAGGTGTCATCTTGTTAGGTAAAAATTCAATTGCGAAACAAATTTTCCTAATGCCAAGTCTCAGAGGAGAAGAGAGATATGTCTTTTAATGTTTACAATTATAGTTCATTAAGACACACATGAAAGAAATAACAAAAGTGAGAAATAAACACATAACACAATTGACACCAGATTTACGTGGGAAAACCCTTACGGGAGAAAAACCCACCACACCAAAGAAAGATCACTTGTATTACAGTAATGAAATTACATACAAGTTATAGTCTCTTCTTTTTAGATGACAATTCTATAGCAGCAACATTTCCCTAATCAACCTTGTATTGAATTACACTGTTACAATGCATTCATTCAGCATACAATGGAATTCACTCACTGATCATTTGACTAACCAGCCAGACCAGACCCATGACCAATCTTTTCATCACTTTCTCAAGCTATCTTTTCATTTCCCATAAGAAAACGGTCACAACAGTTCAACTACCCAATCTGTTCGCATTTTGTATCGCTCATTGGTCCAAGATAGAACACGTAGGACAAACTCTTGGTCAACCGATTTCAACTTTATCGCTCATCGATGAGACAGCAGAATGTGTCAAACCAATGTCAGACTGTTCATAGGCTATCGCACATGACACCGGCTCCTATCGCTCAGACTTTGGTAAATTCTCCCTGATCTCAAGACCATCAGCAAGACAATCACTATCGCCAACACATTGGGAAGTCACACCAAACATTCATGTCTCCTCGATGACCCAACAAACACTAAGACTGCACATATTGGCAAGAGTCACGTCGATCCTTCACCAAGAGAAAATCCATCGGTGAGAGAAGCACCATCGGTAGGAGATCAGGAGGTCACACCGACAACACAAGTCTCCCTGACGCATTCATCGCCAAGACTCTCCCCGATGATCTTCATCGCCCAGACATCTACCATCGAAGTGAGGCGGAGATGTCACCCCAACTGTTCTGGTCATGCCGATATCGCCGAGACAACCACCAGGTCACACCGACGTCGCCAAGACTTCTGCTATCGGAGTGAGTTTGGAAACTCACTCCGATAGATCATGTCACCCTGATGGTTCTCACCGATATTTCTCTTTCAGGAGTTCAATGTCAGTAAGCATTGAGGTACTTTTTCCAACAATCTCCCACTTGACGAAGATATTACTGACACCTCCAAAGCACAACAAAACTACTGAGTTTTATGGGCACCAAGGCACATTGAACTAGTACACCACATGTACTTGTTTGTGCTCACTGGTTTTGTCAATACATCTGCAACATTTTCCAGAGTATCCACATTTTCTAAAGAGACATTTCCATCCTCCACCATATCTCATACAAAGTGATACTGCACATCAATATGTTTCGTCTTAGCATGGAAAGTAGGATTCTTTGCTAGACAAATAGCACTCTGACTATCACAGTAAATTGTAATCTGCCTTGCATCACACCTAGTGTTAGAACACAAACATTTTAACCAAATTGCTTCTTTACAAGCATGAGTTTCTGCCATGTACTCAACTTTCGTAGTGGACAAAGCGACTACAACTTGTTGCTTGCTCATCCAACTAATTGAACCACCATTCAACATGAAAGTATATCCACTGGTGAACCTTCTACTATCAATGTCCCCCACCCAATCAGAATCCACATATCCATGAATGTTGAGAGTCCTTTGTGATCCAGCCAAATGTCCATGGTAACATAGAGCATAGTCTGAAGTGCCCCTCAGATATCTAAACACTCTTTTCACAATATCCCAATGTGTCCTTCTTGGATTTTCCATAAATTGACTAAGAACTCCCACTTCTTGGGCAATGTCTAGCCTTGTACAAACCATTGCATACATTAAACTGCCAACTGCACTAGTATAAGGCACTTTGGCCATGTCCTCCATCTCAGTAGGAGATTTTGGACAATCTTCAACAGATAGCTTCGTTCCCTACAAAACTAGAACAACTAGCTGATTGCAATCATTCATACCAAATCTCTCTAGAACAGTACTAATATACTTACTCTAGCTAAGTCAAAGCTTTCAGGCCTTTTTGTCCCTGGTTATTTCCATCCCCAAAATATACCTAGTTGCACCAAGATCTTTCATTTTGAACTTTTCAGACAACTGAGATTTTAGATCAGAAATCATTAACTTGCTATTTCCTATGAACAACATATCATCAACATAAAGGGAAATAATAAGAATCTGATCATTTTCAGTCTTGTAGTACACACAATGATTTTATTTTGATCTTACAAATCCCAAAGACAAAACAAATGTGTCAAATTTTTGGTACCACATCCTAGGTGATTGCTTCAAACCATAAAGAGATATTTTCAACTTGCAAACCAGATTTTCTTTACCTTTTCTCACAAAGTGCTCAAGTTGGGACATATAGATTTCTTCTTCAAGATCACCATGAAGAAATAATGTCTTCACATCCATCTGCTCAATCTCCAAATCATATGTTGCAGCAAGTGATAAAAGAAATCTGATAGATGTCAGCTTTTCTACAAGAGAAAAAATTTCCCCATAATCAATTCCCTCTACCTGGGAATAACCCTTCACAACCAATCTCGCTTTATACTTTTCAACAAAACCATCTAGACCAATTTTATTTTTAAACACCCACTTGCAGCCCACAAGCTTTCTACATTTAGGCAATGGGACCAGATCCCAAGTATCATTTTTCTTTAATGATGCCATTTCTTCATTCATGGCTTCCAACCAGGAATCTGAGTCAGAAATTTCAATTGCCTCTTTTATAGTCTTAAGCTCATCCGTGTTAGTAATCAAATCATAGGTACAACTAGAATCTAACATAGAGAATCCATACCTATCTGGTTGTTTCTTCTCACATGTAGACCTCTTCATTGGTTGAGGTTGAGGTTGTGGTTCTTCTTCTTGTTCAGAAATCTCAGAGATGATCGAACTCTCCTCAGTTTTAGGTACACTTTCAATGTGTCGTTCCTCTTTTCCTGGAGTTATAGGTATCTCAACAACATCATTCTTCTTTTCCTCTTCTTTCATCCTTGACTGCAGATCTACTGAAGAAAGTTTCAGTTCCCAGAATATAACACTTTTGTTGTACAATACCTTATTAATCATAGGATTCCAAAGCTTGTGTCCTTTCACACCAAGCCCATACCCAATGAAGATACATTTTTCAGCTTTGTTGTCCAATTTAGATCTTTTCACATTTGGCACATAAACATATGCTTCACAGCCAAAGACACGAATATGTTTGAGAGAAGGCTTCTTACCAGACCAATCTTCCATTGGCGTTATATCAACAAGTGTTGAAGAAGGTGATCGATTCAATAAGTAACATGATGTAGCCATAGCCTCAGCCCAGAACATCTGCTCCAGACTAGCATTGCTCAACATACTTCTTTCCTTCTCCATCAATGTCCTATTCAACCTTTCAACAACTCTATTTTGCTGCGGAATGTAAGGTGTTGTTTTATGCCTCTTAATCACATGGTCTTTGCAATACATTTCAAACTCATCAGAAAAAAACTCACCACCATTGTCAGTCCTTAGACACTTTATTTTTCTTCCAGTCTAATTTTCCACAAGGTTTTTAAATTCCTGAAAACAACTGAACACTTCTAATTTACTTTTTTTTAAATAGATAAATGCCCTTCTCAAATAATCATCAATAAAATAAACATAATATTTAGACTTCGATAATGAAGGAACATCCACTGGACCACACACATCAAAATTAATATAATCCAGAACACCAGAAGATTTATTAGGACTAGAGTAGAATGAAACACGGTGTTGTTTGTCATATATACAATGTTCACAGAATTCAAAATCAAGATTACAATCATCAAGCCCCTCAACCAGGTTTTTATTCTTCAAGGCTTTCAAACCTTTTTCACCAATGTCACCGAGCCTCTAATGCTAGAGCATAGTCTTTTCTACTGGAAGTTTCACTTCCAAGGAATTTTCTCCAATAGGAACATTTTCATTCTTCTCTTTACGAATAGCCTTTTGTGACTTTGCAGAGACACTAGTGCATTGAACAGCTAGTGCATCCAACTTGAATAGAGTACCAATTTGGGCACCCCTATCCAGCACCATCGAGCCTCTAGTCATTTACAACCATTGCTAGAGAATGATAGTTGCACTCCAACATCATTTAGCTTGCTTACAGAAAGTAAATTTTGAGCCAGACCTGGTATATGCATTACACCATCAATTCCCTTAATTCTACCATCAGGAAACTGAATTTTGACTCTTCCACTGCCAACTATCTCCAGAGATTAATCACTTTCCAGATACACCTTTCCACCATAATATTCTTCATACTTAGTAAACCAGTCTCTATGATATGTCATGTGAAATGATGCTCCAGAATCAATCAGCCAGACATCATCTGATGCCTGAGTTGCCAAGGCTGCAATAAAGGCATCTACATTGCTCTGAGAAGAATCAATGTCAAAAGAATTCTTCTTCCACTTCTTTTTCTCCTCTTTGCAATCCATTTAGACATGACCAAGCTACCCATAGTTCCAACACCTCACCTTGGACGTCTTACCAGGAGACTTTGAACTCCCTTCTTATTTTGATTTGGACTTCTTGTCATTTTTCTTGTCTTTTTCCTTTGATTTGCCTCAAAAAATAAGAGCCTCCTTCGCCATCTCAGAATATTTCCTTCTCATTTTTTCTGATAACAAAGAAGCAACCACATCCTCCATTTTGAAAGTGGTGCTCATGCTCCCAATTTCCATCACCAAGTGCTCCCAAGAATCCGGTAAAGAACATAACAAGAGCATACAACGATCTTCTTCTTCAATATTCAAACCTATAGATGTTAACTAAGCAATCAACATGTTAAAGGTATTTAAGTGATCAGCAATAGACGTTCCTCCCTCCAAATTCAAAGAGCACAACTTCTTCCTCAAGAACAATTTATTTACCAAGGACTTGCCCTGATAAATACCTCCCAGTCTTTTCCACAACGTAGAGGTAGTTTTCTCTTCATGAACGTTCAGGAGAATAGAGTCTGCCAAATAGAATCTTATAAACCCTTTTTCTTTTTGATCTACGAGATCTCAGTCTTCTTGCTTCATGGTTGTAGGTTTCATTCCAGACACAGCAATCCAAATATCACGATCCACCAACATGTCTTCCATTTTAAGTTTCCACAACTCAAAATTGTTGTCATTGAATTTCTCGATTTGAATTCTTCTAGACGTACTTGTCGTTGCCATCTTAATCTGTAATTAGAAAAATTCAAGACTTTTACAAAACTCCCACTGAACAGAAATTGACACAAAAAAAAAATCTACCCACAAGAATAACACAACTAGCTAGGCTTTGATACCACTTGTTAGGTAAAAATTCAATTGTGGAACAAATTTTCCTAATGCCAAGTCTCAAAGGAGAAGAGAGATATGTCTTTTAATGTTTACAATTATAGTTCATTAAGACACACATGAAAGAAATAAAAAAACTGAGAAATAAACACATAACACAATTGACACTAGATTTACGTGGGAAAACCCTTACGGGAGAAAAACCCACCACACCAAAGAAAGATCACTTGTATTACAGTAATGAAATTACATACAAGTTATAGTCTCTTCTTTTCAGATGACAATTCTATAGCAACAACATTTCCCTAATCAACCTTGTATCAAATTACACTGTTACAATTCATTCATTCAACATACAATGGAATTCACTCACTGATCATTCGACTAACCAACCAGACCAGACCCACAACCAAACTTTTCATCACTTGCTCAAGCTATCTTTTCATTTCCCACAATAAAATAGTCACAATAGTTCAATTTCCCAATCGGTTCGCATTTTGTATTACTCATTGGTCCAAGACAGAACACGTAGGACAAATGTTTGGTCAACCGATTTCAACTTTATCGCTCATCGGTGAGACAACAGAATGTGTCGAACCAATGTCAGACTGTCCACAGGCTATCAACCGGCTCCTATCACTTAGACTTTAGTGAAGTCTCCTCGATCTCAAGACCATCGGTAATACAATCGCTATCACTATCGCCAACACACTGGGAAGTCACACCAAACATTCATGTCTCCCTGATGACCCAACGAACACTAAGACCACGCATATCGGCAAGAGTCACATTGATCATTCACCAGGAGCAGATCCATCAGTGAGAGAAACACCATCGGTAGGAGATCGAGAGGTCCAACCGACAACACAAGTCTCCCCGACGCGTTCATCACCAAGACTCTCCCCGATGATATTTCTCGCCTAGACATCTGCCATCAGAGTGAGTTGGAGATGTCACCTTGACTATTCTGGTCACATCGATATCAATGAGAGAACCACCAGGTCACGCTGACATCGCCAAGACTTCTGCTGTCAAAGTGAGTTTGGAAACTCACTCTGATAGATCATGTCACCCCGATAGTTCTCATCGCCAAGATAGATCCAAGGTCACAATGATCTGATCAACTGCTCATCAGCAAGACATTCCAAAGTTTTCACTAATATTCCTCTTTCAGGAGTTCAATGTCAGTAAGCACTGAGGCACTTTTTCTAACACATCTTTCAAATAGTTAAATATCATATCATACCATTTGCTTGAGTCTTCCATGGTTGTTGCTAATACTTCATTTGATATATCTTTGATTGATGGTTTCATAACATATGCACAACAAAAGTGAAGTCTTTTGAAGGATCTTTAGGGGATATAATGGAAGTTGCACTTGCCATTGCATTCGCATGTTGATTATCTTTTCAAGGGATGTTGTCAATGGTAAATGATTCAAAATTCTCTGACAAAGTCATTGTAAGATCCTTGTCTTTTGATAGTTTGTCATGTTTTGCTTGATATGTGTCATTTATTTGTTTAATGATTAATTGTTAATCGCCAAATACCTTAATCTCTCCAGTGCCCATAATTAAAGCGGCGTGCAATCCAGCGATAAATGCTTCATACTCAGTAGTATCATTTGTACATAGGAAATTTAACCAATATGATAATGGAATAGGCTCTCTTGCGAACTGTATTATTATAACTCTCGCACCGACACCAATTCTACACTTAGATCCGTCAAAATATAATTCCCATGTATTGGCTTCAATTGTCAACACATTATCATCGGGGAAAGAATCATTACTAGGTAACGCTAAAGGAGAAGGAGCATCATCTATTTGGTCAGTCAACTCTCTACCTTTAATTTCCTTTTGCAGAAAAAATTTAAGGTCAAACTCAATTAACAACCTTACCCACTTAGCTAAGTGTCCTGATAAATCTGTTTTAGTGAAAAGATGTCTTAAAGGGTCAAATTTCGTCATCACATGTATTTTAGCATGCAATAAGTAATGTCACAACTTACTAGTAGTGAATACAAGAGCCAAACATTGTTTCTCTATCATTGTGTATCACTTCTCATAATCTATCAAGGTTCGACTAATGTAGTAAACACGATGTTCCTTACCATTTTCATCTTATTGAGACAACAATGCTACGAGAGCATGGGTTGATGCTATTGTGTATAAGATGAATAGTTTGTTTTGCATAGAAAGTTGTAAGACAAGTGGAGTGATGAGATAATATTTCAAACTCTCGAAAGCCTATTTACAATCCTCATTCCAATCAGAATTCATATTTTTCTTGAGGAGATATGTAAATGGTAATGTTCAGTCTACTAAAGATGCCAAAAAGTGATGGATAGCTTGAATCCTTCCCTAGAGGGTGTGTAATTGAGAGGTGTTTCTAGGAGGTGGCATGCTAACTATTGCATCAATTTTCTTTGTGTCCAAATTGATGCCTCTATGAGATATGATAAACCCTAGAAGTTTTCCACTATCTACACCAAAGACACACATTTTCGGATTCAATCTCATTTTGTATTTTCTCATTTGCTCAAATATTTTCTGAAGGACATTCACATTTTCTTGTCTTGTTAAATATTTGGCAAGGATATCATCAACACAATCTTCCAGAATCTTATGTATGTAATCATGAAATATCAATTTCATCGCTCGTTGATATGTCGCACTCGCATTCTTCAATCCAAAGGCATCATCACCCAAAAAAATAGTCCCCAAGGTATTGTAGATTTTTTCTTATATTGATATTGAGGGTTGATAAAGATCTGGTTGTATCCAAAAAATCCATCCATGAATGACAACAAAGCATGTCCCGTAGTCGAGTCTACTATTATGTCAATATTAGGAAGCGAAAAGTCATATTTTAAAGATGCTTTATTTAAATCACGAAAGTCTATACACATCCTAATATGATTATTTGGTTTTACAACTGTGACAATGTTTGAGATCCAAGGATAATAATCTATAGGTCTTATAAAACCAGCCTCAAGAAGCTTTTCAATTCTAGCTTTGACTAATAATGTTATCTTGGGGTTCATTTTTCAGATCTTTTGTCTAACATTCTTAGCGTTTTCAACAAGAACTATGTTGTGTGTTACAATCTTAGTGTCGATTCTTGATATATCTAAATAAGTCCAAGCAAAAATTTCAAGAAATTTATGAAGTAAAGTTTCATGGTCCTCTTGTTCATCATCATCAAGTCACTTCCCTATATTAATCACTTTGTTTGCATTGTTAATATCCATTTGAATGTCCATTGCATTTCCTAAAGGAAGCACAATTTGTTTCGGAAATTCAAGTTTGTCATCTTCACTACATTCTTCTTCTTTTCACTTGGTACTAATCATAGCACATGTAAGCCACTTTTTAGTGAATGGTTTTTCATAAACTCTAGCATTTCCTTCAAGGTTTCATCATTTTCGAAAAACTATAATTATTCTTCACAAGTTGTATCAATCAGTTCTGGATGCTTCAAGGTGAGATTTTTTTTAAGATTACACATGATGGTGTTGATGTTTAACGATGTTCTCTATGTTGCTTGTGTAATCTTTGAAGAGAAATATCCCAAACCATTTTATATCTCTTGTGTGTTAAGTTTTGTAGGAACACAGATGCCTTGTTCTTTCTTTCCACATGCTTTACCACTATAACCCAATTGCTTCACAAGTTCATAACCTCTCCCATAAATTTGTTCCATTTCTTTCAAGTTTGGTGGATGTTGATAATCTATCTCATCAAATTTTGATGTATAGCTCGTGTCTTCTTCAAGAGTGGATGAGGTAGATGCTTGTGAATTTTTTTTCAAGTTTTGTGTGGACATTACCATTGGTTTTTTTGCTTCTCATATTATTTATTTGTAATTATGTACTCACCCATAAATGAGGGTGTGAACTCCAAGGAACCCCAATCATCATCC
The DNA here is from genome assembly GCA_007115665.2 of Sequoiadendron giganteum. Classification (NCBI taxonomy): domain Eukaryota; kingdom Viridiplantae; phylum Streptophyta; class Pinopsida; order Cupressales; family Cupressaceae; genus Sequoiadendron; species Sequoiadendron giganteum. The sequence continues at coordinate 527,769,271 of CM021107.1, read as the reverse complement.
AATAATTTTAATGCTTTTTCAATCTCTTGTTTTTCCTCCTTCATAGGTTCTATGTTTGATGTTGGAATTAATGTTCTTAGAGGACTTGGCGTTCCTTTTTCAACTTGTAAGAAAAATTTAGGCTCGGGATCTATTTCAACTTGGTATACCTTGTTATAGACATATTTCATGATACGATGAAGAGTCGAAGGCACCGCATGCATCTCATGAATGCAAGGTCTTCCTAAAAGGATATTGTATGAAAGGTCATGAGGAATAACATGAATAGGAATTTGTAAGGTGGCATTTCTAACTGTAATAGGTAAATTAATCACACCAAGTAGTTGCTTTCCTACATTATCAAATCCCTGAATCGATAATGACTCATGTTCAATTTTTTATTTGTCCACACCTAGTCTATCTACAAGATTTGCACTGCACACATTAAGGGTTGAGCCATTATCAACAAGGGTCCTTTTATTTATTTTCTATTGAATTTGGCTATTATCATGAAGGGATCATGTCTCTTTCTCATCTCCAAAGGAGGGAGCTCATGTTGATGAAAGGTAATGTCTTTATTCATTCCTTGTATTAGAGCTACCACATCATTTCCATTTCTATTAGGAGGGATCACAACTTGTCGTAAGACTATTTGAAGCATTGTGTGATAATTAGGGTGGTTTTGAATTAGATCCTTAAAGGGATATCTTTGCAGGAGTATTCTTAAGTTGTTCAACAAGGTCATACCCCTTCCCACTATGCAAAGGAAAATGAGGAGCACTAGGAAAGATGGGATTAGGAAAAGGTAAGGTTGTCAGAGTTGATTGTTTCATTTGTGGATTATTTCTAGTGCTATATGTATGAAAAATGGTATTATTACTGGATTTCTACAAAACATTGTTCTTAGGTGGGTAAAGAGTAAATTCAGGCTATTTTTTAGGTTGAGGTTTGTGTGAAGGTGGGTAAAGGATGAGTTGAGGTTGAATCACATTAATATCTCTTGGCTTTTTGTCATTACAAGCCTTAATGGATGAACTTTATGAGATGGAATCCTCAAGGGATTCATCTAACATGTCAAATTCATCACTACTAAAAGGCTTGAGGGTTAGGTTGACTTGGAAAGAGAGATTTGACATAGTCAAATAACTATACTTTCTCCAAATGGTTTAGGCGTTGGGTCTTGTTTTTGAATTTTTTTTTGGATGTATGTCTAATGTAATCTAATATAAATGAAATATGAACTAATGGTGAAAATGAAAACTGAAAGAATCTAATTCTATCCACAATTGCAATGAATGTAAATTATAGTACTAATGATTTGAACGAAACAGAAAGGTAATAACAACAAATAGGAACTCAAAAATAGGGAATTTAACTCGATGAAATGCAGTTTAAAATTTGCACTGGGACTGATTCCTCTAAGGTGGCAAATGAGTCCTAGTAGGGATTTTTTCAAAAAAAATAAAAAATAATAATTTGTTTTTATGCTTGCTATGTTGTATGATCTAGGTCCTAAGTTAAAATGTAGATTTTGTATGAATTTTAATGAAATGAGATGCACGAATGTAAGCTATATTATCTTTCACAAATGCAAGGATTGAAAACCCTAGAATTCAAATTAACCAATGCAAGTCCTAATGCAATGTTAATGAAAGCGAGATCTAAAATGATAATGCACTCCAAATCAGTATTTTAATGTTCTAAATGCAAGTTCACCAAAATGTGGTATATGAAATGTGGGATGGATGTTATCATATGACTTAGGACATAGAGAATACCCACTTTCCACCTACTATATTCAAGGGTAACCCTAGAGATCTCAATGCAAACGAGAAAGAGAGATTTCAATAGGGTTGTCCTAGGGGTTGAATGCAAACTAATAATGGGTTCACCACCAAGTTTAGACTTGGAAAGATAAATGACATGCAATATGCAACACTAAACCCTAATTCATTGTAATGACCTACAAAAGGACCTAGAAATGCAAATAAAACAAAATAGAAAAATAGTAAGATGAATAGTGTGCACCGAGAAATCTAGAAATGACTAGTTGCAGCTCTGGAATATTGGAAAATTTAACTTTTTGATTGATTGGGACTCATTCGTCAAGCTCGGTGAATCAATCCCAGATTTGGATTTCTGCACAAGAACCTATTTCTAGAAAAAGTGAATCTGAATCTGCAAACAGATTTGGAAAACACCTACAATGGGACTCATTTTCCACTCTTGGTGAATCAGTCATGTTCCATTTTTCCAAGAATTTAAAGTTTTGATCTGCAGTTCAACACCTGCTCTTTCCTTCCAACTTGAATTCCAAATCCGAATCTATAAAAAGACCTGCAAGACATACTATAAACTTAATTTCCTAATGGGGGGTTTTCCTTGGTCAAACCCTTAGTTTGGTAATTAAACCTTGATAGAAATGAAACATGCATGTAAATAGGAATGTAAACCCTAGCCTTAAGTGTGTCTAAGACTAGGAAATTTGAAACACAGTGCAATCCTATTCTAATGTGTAAGAATATGATGCTGAATGGAAACATGAAGATAAATGACTCACTTTGAGAGATCTCTAGTCACCCAAATGAGCCCTAATGATGCTTTTATCTTCCTTAGGTTGGATGTAGAGTGATAATGGAGGATGGAATCACTTAGCAAACAAGTCCTTAGGCTTGGCTTGATGGCTAGTTGCATCTCCCCAACCTAGAATTCATCATGATTCACCATAGACAACCATGATCAACCCTTGAAAATGATAGATATTAAATGAAAGTGAGCTTGAAGACCTACAAAAACACTTTAATGTTGCTCCAATACTTCAACTTTTCTTGCTTTTGAAACTTGAATGCTCTTGCTTGAAGATTCTTAATACTTGTCTCTCAAAATTTCTCTTGAAAATGCTTGCTCAAATTCCTTAGATGATAAAAAATGACTTAAATACTTGCTTATATAGGCATTAACACCTAATTGGTTGTTATTTAGATCTCAAAGGTTGACCTTAGCCAAAAAAATTGAATTAAAAAGGTGATTTTCCTGCTTGAAACTTAAAAATACCCCAAATGAGACTCATTCGCCCAAGGTGGCGAATGGGTCCCACCTAGGGGGACTCATTCACCCAAGGTGGCGAATTAGTCCCACCCTAGATTTTTAAGGTGGATCTTTAAGATTTTCGGTGTTTTAAGTGATTTTGTCAGGTTTTTAGGTGAAATAAGCCTCAAGATCTAAAATAATGGGTTTTAGGGGCCTATTAATGATGATTTAAATGGCTAATTAATGCAAAAGTACTAGAATAGGCCCAAATTAGGTAAGTAATTGTACTATATCCAAGAAGGGAGTACAATGCTAGTTACCACATTATAGGAAAGGGAGAAATTTGTACAACAATACCTTAGGTTTTTCAAATTATAGCATTAGATAAAGGTTTTTTTCATTGTAATGATTTTAGTTCATACCAATTTATAATGAAATGATTTTAGTTCCTATTTGATTGAGTGTCTCTATTCACATTGTGTTCATTTTTGGATATACCTTTGATCAATTGGCCAACCAAACAACTATAAAATCCTTACAAAGCTTTTGCAAGATAAGTTTTTAAGATAATTCAAAGAAAATGCTTATGTTTTAAAATGGATTACTAAATATATTAGTTTAATATTCTACAAAATTTATTAATTTTTGAATAAAAATATTATCTTTATTAATACTATCATTAAGGTGTCACAAAATGGTTTCAGTCATTACAACTTTATGTATGAATCTGTGGCTTTTTTTTTAGTTAGATATATGCACTCATGTTCTCGAATCTCTACCTCACAGCCCTCCTAAGACACCCAAAAATAAAAATAAAACATATTTTCAATTTTTGTTGTAAGTAGTTTTACTCATTGCATTATGTAAATGTGTACAATAATTATAGGGACTATCAATAGTCATTATAGATATTATCATTTGAAAAATTGTCTACTCTAACAAGGCGCATGACCTTAAATGTTTAAACCAAAATATAGATAAAAAGTGACAATCATAATAGGTGTATAATATGCATTGGATATGGTTTGTATCAAGGTAAATAGTATTTCCTTTAGTGACATCTATTGGAGCACCTTAGTGAATCCCCCTTTGGTTTAGAAAAGCTACAAGTCAAAAGAGGTTTTATCCACATCAACTACAAGTCCTTAGTTTCTCAAATTGTCTTGTGATTTTATTCTTATGTTTGACACCCCTGGCACTTGAGAAAATATCTTCTTTAGGTATTTGAGACCTACAACTTCATTCATCAATAGGGTTAAAGTTATTTCCAAGTATTATGATGTAGGTGTAGTTATTACCACTTATACACATTATTCATAGTTAACCAAACATGTTAGTCATAGTCCACTAAGTAACCCCCCAACTCAATGAATTATTACAATCATCACAAACAATTCACCACATGACAAATAATGTTAACCATGGAATCTCAAGATTCTATCTATGTGGGGTGACTTTTTTGTGTGGGCCTATTGAGCACACAATTATACTGAGAGGGGGGTGAATCAATATCCAATAATTCTTTGCTTTTCAAAACTTAAACAATCACAATTAAAACCATTCAAGTAATATCTAGCAATTAGGAACACAATAAGAACACACGATTTACATGGAAACCCTTTGAGGAAACCACGACACAATTTTGCATATATATTATAATATTCTTCTTGGTGTAGGGCCTAGGCTCCAACCTACTATCAAGGTTTCTAATTTTTATACAAACTAAGCTCCTACTTAGGAAGAGGCTCCAATCTCTACTTGATAGGCTTCAACCTATTGGAGACTCCTACCCCACATACAAATTCAGATTTTACCCAACAAGAGGCTCCAACCTCAACTTGATAGGCTCCAACCTATTAAATTCTTTAATGCTGATATGAGAAACCTCTTCACAAAAAGCTAGTCCAAAACATAAATCCTTTCATACAAATCTCATTACAACTCATAAATCTCTTCCTTCTCAAATCTTATTATCATCAATCTTTCCAAGGAATCTAATTACTATCATTTACCTTTTCTTTTTACATCTATGATCCAAATTATGCATTTATGACTACTCCAAAAATGATGTGAAGAATTTACAAAGGTCTGCTCCAAAACTTTCTCTAAAATAGGCACAATATTTGCCCCAATTTTTGATCCAAAACTTGCTTCAAATCTAATCCCACTTTTTCTCCAAATTAGACACAAGATCTACTCCAAAACCATGCTTCAATGCTACTCCAAATCTTGCTCAAAAATTATGACAAAGTCTGCTCCAAACTTGCCTTCAAAAGAAGTCTTCAATGCTCCTCATTTTTCTGCTCTAGGTCTACTCTTAAGTTGATTGATTTCTCATTATATTTCTTACTAATCCTTCACATATCATTTTTCTCTAAATCTTCTCTTCATATTCTCCTTAGGTTTGCTCGAAATAAGAAATTATTTGCGTTAAATTGCTTAATTGAAAACCTCCAAACTACTTCATTTTATATGCATTCATGCGCCTTTTCACAAACTAGGTCAGCCTCATCAATAATTATTTATTTTACTTTAATTTTTCAAAGGTTAGCTTCATCTAAAGAGTATTTAAGTTACTTTAATTCTTCAAAGGTCGGCCTAGGATAAATTCCAGTGCTGCTAATGTAGTAAGCCAACATGTATGAAGAGGAGGTTAACTTCCATAAGGAATATTTAATTTACTAATTTTTAATTTTCTTCCTTCATGGGTTGACCACATACAAATGGTAATTTTAAAATGTATTCATCAATACAAGGAAGTCGCTGGGATTAGTTAATATTCTTATTTTAAATTTGTAAAGTCAGCTAGCAACATCCATTTTCACAATCTTCTCTTTGCATCTATCATTATGAAATTTATTTCATTTTTAATGAACACGCTTATAATATCCCATATGTCTTGACATATATTTCATTTTCCATCATTGATAAAAATCTCATTTAATTGGTTTGACATCAATAACAACCATTTCCTATATTCTCCCTTTGACATGAATGAAAATATTTTATTCTTTTGACATCAATTACAACATTTCCAACAATCTCCCCCTTTTTCATTTATGGAAACACCCTTATAATCCTCTCATTTTTCTTTGCTCCCCCTTTTACATCAGTGACAAAGGGACACTTCATGATTTGATTCTCTCCTTCTTGTGATGCCCCCTAATTGTAAAGCTCCCCCTTTCTCTAATATTTCTAATGCTTCCCCTTGCTCTAATATTCCTCTTTCTCTAATTCTTCAACTTGACATCAATTCTCTTTACATATAACTCTCTCTTGTTGTAGCTCTCTGTCTTTCTATAATTCTTCCTCACTTTTATTAATGGTAAATGGATATTCATTATACCTCTATCTTCTATCTTCTATGGTTATCATTACATCAATGGGAGCTTGAACATAAATATAACCATCATAACTTATTATTGTCCAGCTCTTTTCTTCTATCATAGTCTTAAGTCTTGTATGCAAGAGTTTTTTCCATATCTCTATAACCTCTTTCCATTCTTCACATTATCGTCAAATACTTTGTAACATTCTATACATGATCTTTTTTATTTGATTTCCACTCTTGCACATTGAAACATTATCTTGTTATAACCTTCCTCTTCTATGAAAATTTCATTACCTCGTTATAATTATAGGTTGATATCTCTTGACTTGAAGACAATCATTATTTTCAATGTGTCTTTCCTTTGATGCCTAAATTATAATCATTCCCACTGTACCTTATTTTTGAAAAGTTTCCATGTATCATTTATCAACCATCTTGTTTTACATTCTTTAAACAATACTCTGTTGGAGTGCTTGTGATTTTTACATCTCATGCTTTCAACCTCCATCATCCCAAGAACATAACTCAATGATCTTGGTGTATACTTATTCTTTAGTCTCTCTTTCTTTTCCCAATCATATCTTCTCTTTCTCTACTATTTATACCTTTTTTGGTCAATGACAATGGAGTGCTTGTATAGAATATGCCTTTAGTTGATCTATCTTGAATTTTCTTCTTGATAGAGCTAAAATAATGCAATGATTAGCTCCCTTTGAACACATACATCTGTTTAAAGACAATGATATATCTTGTGCATAAGGCATTTAAGCATGGATTCTTCCTTCTCATTATCTTGCTCTTGTTTTCTTCTCCATACCTTTGTAAACTCTTCCTTTTTCATGGCTTCCACTTTCTTGTCTTCATAGGGTATTCCAAAAAATTAATTCTACACGAATCTTCCATATGCCCATAGTTGATGTTGTTGTAGCATAAAGTAGCTTCTTTTTGAGAACTTATAAACATATTTTCTTCATCCATCATTTATTTCTTGTGTTTTACAACATTTTTCCTTATGACCAAAATGGTTGCATTTATAATATATGATATCATCCTTTCTACTTTGCAACCCATAAGATCTTCTATTATTGATCTAACCATTGTTTCATGCTTGTGTCTAACAATCTATTGCTTTGTGACCATAGTTATTACATGAATAGCAATAGCCATAAAATGAGTATTGAGACTTGTTCATATGTGCTTGCCTTGGAGGATATTATTTTATGAGTTTTTGTTATGTGAATTTTTCTCCCAAGAGAAGAGAAAGTTATGAAATAACCTTTAAAATTTAAGGGAGAATAAAGGATGTTATGATCATTTTATTAAAAGAGATATTAATAAAACATACGTGTAAAATATATCTTTAAAAGGTGGAAGAACAATTATTTAATTAAATAATTATTAAATGCAACCTTTGTGAAAGGGGTGTGATGGTTGGAAACCACCCCCTAAGGCTTATATAAGAATCCATGTGAGAATTGGAAATTAACATAGAGAAAGGAGAAAAATAAGAAGGCGCTACACATTGCGCGAATAGGATCCCAGGTTAGCAGGCTATGAGAAAGACGGGGAAGGGGGCACATCTATAGTGTGTGTCCAACTTGGGGTACAATAGGGTGCATTCAATATGGCCCTAGCCAGGTAATGGCTTTCCATGAGTGTTGAGAAATGTTCCAGAGCAAACAATACATCGTGAAGAGTAGAAAAATACACTTTTCTTCCTATATTGCTCACAGACGGAAGAGGCTGAACCAAGGTCCATTCCAATAATAGTTGGGATTTCTTCTGCACATTTCAAAGATAAGTATTAATTCCTAATAAATTATCTGATCAATAAAGTTGTTTTAAATGCTTTGAGTTCATTGAATTAATAATTTATTTATGACATGATTGAATGTATTTGAATGAAATTGTTGATCAATTTATTATTTGCAATTTAATTACAAATTCTTTACTTGAGCTTTAATTATTATATTAAAATTTGTGCATAATTTTTTTGGAATTAATCTATGGAATCAATTTAAATAATTGCATTTTAAATTTGGGAATTAGTTTCGTTTCAATTGGTCTCGTTTCTCCTTGTTTTTATGAGGAACATTAGTTTTTTGTGGGAACTTATTTGCTTTCTTATTATTATTCTATAAGAACCCCTGTTAATTCTCATCTAAATTTTTAGTTTTAGTTGTTTGAAATTTTGTCAAACACTTTGCATGCAATTTGATTTTCTGAGTATGCAAATGGTTTTGGATGTTTGTTTGATGATTTTTTCTTTATGTTTTGTTGTGAAATGACATAAAATGATAACACACAATTATATAAAGTAACACAATAGAAATTAACACTAATTGCTTCTTATTTTTCCTTAAAAAACAATGTATATTATACCTAATGAAGTTTTGATCTAAGTACAACAACAAGCTATTCGAGTATGATTTTCACACCAAAAGGGAGTTTATTAACAAGGCAAACATACCCAATTATAATGAAGTAATATTGGACAATAAGAGAAATGATGTGAAGAATATGATGGTTGGATATGGATTGATTTTCTGACTATTTTCAGACCAATAACTCCTCCAATGCAAATCTAGAAATGAAGCTCAAAATAATGCCTTTATCAATGCCCAAAACTCCTCCAATGCAAATCGGCTAGGGAAAATATGAAACCTTTGAAACCTTAGACTAAAAATAATTCAAAAGGATGTTGAATGAAGCCTCAAACCCTTGCACCTACAATCTAAAATAATGATACTGAAATTTGAAACCAAAATCAGCAATTCCTCCAAAACCCTAGTCGCTCAAAATAGAGGAAAAATTATATAAAATCAAGGAAAACTCTAAAAAAATTGAAACCACCTTCAATGATTCCAAAAATTCCCTAGATAAAGTCTTCCAAGGTAGAAAATGCATAAAAATTCTTTGGCACTCCAAATCTGCAATTTAGCTCCAAAATTGTGTTCAAACCCTAGCTGGAAATGACCCCAAATTGCTCACAAATCTACAAATATGTCCAATAGTGAATCCTGAATGAATCCACCTCACAAGTAGGATTGGGTTTCCGTCCAACCTAAAAATTTCCAAGGGCTTTTGTCTACAGAAATGGCTATAACTGAATTCTCAGCTGAAGATAGAGAAAAATCAAGTTGATCAAATTCACAATATGAGCCTCAAGAAAGATTAAGGTCCCTTTTATAAACTCTTTCGAAAGGAGGTGGACCTCAAATAGACTTTAAATTATTTTTAATAAAATATTTCCTCTCCAAACCTAGGCATCCCACTTAGAGGAGAAATAATTTATTTTTAAATTACTTTTTTCCTTTTTCCCCACTTAAATCACTTTTATAATTTTATAATTATTTTTTTCTAAAGTGACCTAAAATAAAATTATAACATAAAGGCTCAAAATAAAAACATTTATTTTTCTCCTTGGCCAAATAAAAATAATAATATTTCTGTTTTATTTCCCATGGCCAAAATATAATCAGATTTAGCAACTCATCCCCTATCCAACTAGATTATCCTATGGGAATGGCTAATAGGCTAACCAACCTCCTGAATGGTGATCACTCAATAAATGGGGACATTACATATTCTCACTATTTGAGCCTTTAAAAACATTTGCACATGACCTTTTGGTTTTTCTTAATTTTCCTTCTTTTGTTGCTCATTTGAAGGTTGATATTCCTTGCAATATGACCAAAACTTGTCTCTTTGCATGATGAATTTTTTCCATCTATAGTATAATCAACAATTTTGGTACTCTTATCAACTTGTAATTCTTGTCTTGGTTGGTAGTCATTTTCTCTAATTATGTTCTTATGTAATCAAGTTCACACTTATACTTCTCACAATCTTCTTCTTTTATCTTCAATTGACTTATTACTTCTTCCTCATTCCATTTTTCTTCTTCGATTTTTATTTTTAGATATTTGATCATCCTCTTTGCTTCTTCAAGAGCTTATGTCACTTTTTCCTTGGATTCACTTTCTTCTTGAAATTTTGACTTTAAACATGCATTTCTTCTTTTAAGTGCATGAATCTCATATCATACACACAATAAATTTCTTCTTCAAAATTTACTTCTTCATCAACCTCATTCTTCTTATCTTTGACATGTTCTTCTTCATCTCTATCTCCTTTTTATTTCATATCCATGAAAAATATATCTTTTCTTGAATCTTCTTCTTCTTTTCTTTTATATTTACCTTTTACATGCACACATTCAAAATCTTAATAATTAGTTTTATCACAACTTAACATCACAACAAAATCACATTCCACCCCACCAACATTGCAGTTCATGAAAAAAGGAGAAAAATAGAGCTCCTCAGTTGGTAATATTTGAAATAGTATAGATGTATATATAGTATGGGTACAATGGTAGTATTTGGATACATATAGCAGCATATAGTCTGCAAATGATATATCTTCAGCTTATTTTTTGTCTATATAGCTGTTTTTTGTATACAAACTTGTCAACATATAGATAGTTGACACATATCGAGTTGAATTTTGCCTATGCCACATGATGTAAATCTTTAAAGATCTGATAGCAAGAACTGTTGGCATAGTTGCATAAGTTAGTGTTAGATGTTATATTTCCAGTCATGAGTAATGACATTTTGTAAACTCTTTATTATATTAATATAATATGTCGGCCAAAAGCCTTTTATTAAAAAAAAAATGTAGACTTAACTTTGTCTATGTCAAATTCTTCTTTGAGCTTTCTATCAACACGGGCTTCCTTTTCATTCAAATCATTTCTTGAGTTATCACTTAATTCATGCTTTGAGTTCTTCATTCCTTTTAATGCTTTAAACAATCCTTCTTATTTAGATGAATTATCTTTTTTCTAACTCCATATCTACCTTTTCATCATAAATTCATTTTTCTAAATCCATCTCAACATTTTCTTCCCCTTTTAACTTTTATTTTCTTTTACTAACAAATTTATCTACGTTTTCAAATATATAATCATTCTTTGGTTCTATTGCCATGTGTCTTCCAAGTACCATCACATCATTTTATTAGTTTTGTTGGTGAATTTTTATTAACATTCTACTTAGTATTTCATTTTCCCTTAATTCCTTTTCTTTTCCCCATATGTGCTCTTATGATTCACCTTCTAGCAATTAGGGTATATGTGAAGGAACTCGCTCTAAAAAAAAAACCAATTTTTGAGAACATGGTGATACTGAGAGGTGGGTGAACAAATATTTGGAATAGACTTTATGTAATAGAAAATCTCAAAACAAAAAAATATTTGCATTAAATTGCTTAATTGAAAACCTCCAAACCACTTCTTTTTATATGCATTCATGTGCGTTTTCACAAACTAGGCTAGACTCATCAAGAAGTATTTAATTTAATTTAATTCTTCAAACGTTGGGCTCATCTAAAGAGTATTTAATTTACTTTAATTCTTCAAAGGTCGGCCTAGGATAAATTCCAATGCTACTAATATAGTCGGCTAGCATGTATGAAGAGGATGTCGACTTCCATAAGGCATATTTAATATACTTATTTGTATTTTTCTTCCTTCGTGGGTTAGACACATACAAATGGTAATTTTAAAAATGTATTCATCAATAAGAGGAAGTCGGCCAGGATTAGTTAATATTCTTATTTTATTTGTGAAGTTGGCCAACAATATCCACTTTCTCAATCTTCTCTTTGCATCTATCATTGTGACATTGATTTCATTTTTAATGAACATGCTAATAATCTCCCATATGTCTTGACATATATTTCATTTTCCATCATTGAAAAACATCTTATTTATTTGGTTTGACATCAATAACAACCATTTCCTATATTCTCCCTTTGACATTAGTGGCAATATTGTCTTCTTTTGACATCAATGACAACATTTCCAACACACACATTATTTATAGTATTACATAAAACTTAAGTAGTTGGACTAGGCTTAGGACTTAGATGGTGTACAATTAAAAAGTCCTCTAATTCAAATAGAAGAAACTAAGAAACCAAAAAAAAGTCTCCCTTTTTATTTCATAGAAGAAAATAGATAAATAATCCTTCCCAAATAATATTTTATAGGAATTAAATTGTCTCTTTGAATATTATATAAATCTTATATAATTAGACTAGGTGTAGGACTTGCAAAGTGTAAACCACCACCTCATACCTTGATTCTAATAGAAGAAACCAAAATAATCCCTTTTGATTCACATGGGCAAATAGATAGAGAATCCTTCCCAAACAATTTTTGTAGGCACATAAAATATATATTTTTTAGGAATTAAATTGTCTCTTTCAATGTAAATTACATATTATCCAAATTAGATCTTTGAAGCTTATTGAATTAATGAGGGAAATTTCCTATTTATTTTATTTGAAGGTAGTTAGATCCGCTAAAAACAACCTAGCATTTCTTTGAAATTATCTCCAATTTCTCAAAGATTTTCTAGGAAAGGCACTGCAAATAAGATGTCTTAGGAAAAATAATTAGCCGATAGGCTATATGTGTGAACTTTGGTCAAAATTTTCATTATCCTTCCCAGTTTTTAAGCCTTCCAGCGATCGGGAAAAAGGTGGCGGATTTTTTTTCTGCCGCATGGATAAGAGAAGGCCAGTGAAATTAAACGTTGGTTGGCATCAACATTAATTTTTGTATGGTTTTCGTGTACTAGCGATGGTTGTAATAACAACTATCGTTTAAAACCTTGGGAAACATAGCGAATGTCTGTGCAATTTTTGATAAGGCATTGTTGGCTCTCATTCTATTTCTATACTTGCTCTCAGAGTCGTGAGTGAGGAGGGAAAGCTTTTGTGAAGGTGGAAGCTCGATCAAACATTGTCTAGCTTCTGTGAAGGTGGTGGGAGGTTATTTTGTGTTTTTGCATGGGGCGATGGTTGCAAAATCAAAACAAAAGTGTCGCTTGTGATCATTTTTTGCCCATTTTTTGCAAGCGTTCGAGAAACAAGGCAGCGAAGAGAAAGCTAGCGGGGAGAGGCGAATTTGAAGCAAGTGGGAAGAGGTGCATATTGAAAAAACCCTTTGCAATATTGTTTCATTTATGGTTCACGTTTTGTGGCTATGGTTTTGCATGGGTTTGTCACTGTGATTTTTTTTGTTTTGTGGGTTTCTCCATCTAGGTCGCTATTGAAACCAATATTGTTTGATTTATGGCTTCCATTTTGTGGTTATGGTTGCAACAGAATAAAATAGTTAATATTATACAGTTTATGTTGATTTCCATTAGGCATTGTTGATTACTGTTCTCTATCTTAGGCTATATTGTTTGATTTTCGATAAGGTGTTGTTGAAAATGCTATATTGTTTCAATTTTCGATAAGGTACTATTGAGAAAAGAGTATATTTTGGATGGGTTTGTTACAGTGAATTTTTTTGTTTTGTGGGTTTTTCCATCTGGGTTGCTATTGAAACTGATATTGTTTAATTTATGGCTTATGTTTTGTGTCTATGGTTGCAACGCGATAAAATTGTTAATGTTATGCAGTTTTTGTCGATTGTTGTTGTCTAGCTTGTGCTATATTGTCTTATTTTCAATAAGGTGTTGTTGAAAAGGCTATATTGTTTCAATTTTCGATAAGGTGCTATTGAGAAAAGAATATATTTTTTGTTAAAAGCAATATTGTTTCATTTATGGTTCATGTATTGTGGCTATGGTTTTGCATGGGTTTGTCACTGTGAATTTTTGTGTTTTGTGGGTTTCTCCATCTGGGTCGTTATTGAAACGAATATTGTTTGATATTGTTTCATTTTTTATAGGGTCCTGTTGAAAAGGCTATATTGTTTCAACTTCCGATAAGGTGTTGTTAAGAAAAGACAATATTTCTGCATGGGTTTTTAAGCTAGCGTTATACAGTTTATGTTGATTTCCATAAGGCATTTTTCATTGTTATTCTCTAGCTTAGGCTGTATTATCTCATTTTCGATAAGGTACTATTGAAAAGGCTATATTGTTTTAATTTTTGATAGGGTGTTATTGAGAAGAGACTATATTGTTTGTTAAAACCAATATTTTTGAATTTATGGTTCACGTTTTGTGTGTATGGTTTTGCATGGGTTTGTCATTGTGAATTTTTGTGTTTTGTGGGTTTCTACATCTAGGTCACTGTTGAAACCAAAATTGTTTAATTTATGGCTTTTGTTTTGTGGTGGGAATTGTTGGTTTGTGTGTGGTGTCGATGGTTGCAAGGAAATATCTTTGGCTAAATTGTTTCATTTTTTATAAGGTGTTGCTGAAAAAATATTGTTCTATGGGTTTTTCCATCTAGGTTGTTGTTGAGATCTATATTGTTCCACTTATGGTTTATGTGTAGTGTTGATGGTTGCAAGGGTATTAAACAATCTATGTTATTTTCACTAAGGCATTTTTTATAAATCTTTGGCTATATTGTTTCATTTTCTCCAAGGCAATAAAATAGTTTATGTTATCGTTTCATTTTCAATAGGGTGATGTTGAAAAAAGACTGTTTTGTGGGTTTTTCCATCTAGGTCACTGTTGAGTCCAATATCATTTCATTTGTGGCTTTTGTTTTGTGGTGATGGTTGTGCAACGTAATCAAATACTTAATGTTATGTAGTTTATGTTGTTTCCCATAAGGCATTGATGAGTGTTCTTCTCTAGCTTTGGCTATATTGTTTCATTTTCGATAAGGCAATCTTGGGAAAATAATTTGTGCCTATGCGGGGATTTTTTTTTTATGCATGGGTTTCTTACTGTGAATTATTCTATTTTGTGGGTTTCTCCATCTAGTTTATTGTTGAAACGAGTATTCTTTCATTTATGCCTTCCATTTTTTTGTCGATGGTTGCAATGCAATAAAATAGTTAATGTTGTACAGTCTATTTTTTTTTTGATAGGGTATTGTTGAGTTTTGTTCTCCAGCTTTCACTAAATTATTTCATTTCTGATCTGCAATAAAATAGTAAATGTTATAGAGTTTATGTTGTTATCCACAAGGCATTCTTAAGTGTTTTTCTCTAGCTTTGGCTATATTGTTCTATTTTTGTAGGTTATTGTTGGAAAAATAATTTTCTAGGTTTCTGTTGAAACCATTATTGTTTCATTTAAGGCTTTCACTTTGTGGTGATGGTTGCAATGCTTTTGAACATATTGTACTCTTTAGAACTTCTTCCTTGAATAGCTTCAAAAAGGTTTTGAACACATTGTATGTGGCAACCAGTGTTTCTTATTATGCTTAATATAAAGCTTATTATTGTCAGAATTCCTTTTTGAGGACGAAACAAATAACAACTATCTTCCCAAATAACAACTATCTTCCTAAAAAAATAGAAATGAATATTTTGTTTTCCTTTCTAAATAATGTTTTCTTTAATAAATAATTCTCATTAACATGAATTCCACTCATGGTTCATATGATACTTAATTAGCATAACAAGGTGTTGAGATTCAATGATTTAGTCATGGAATTTCAGAATAAAGACCTTAAGGTTCAATCAAGATGATATTATTAGTTTTACTTATAATAATATGTTCACAATTTAATTATTCCATAATAGAATGACTCAAAGGTGCATACATATTTCTCTTATTGGTTGATATGTTGCATTTTGATTTTCCAGACCTTGCATTTAATACTTGTTGAAGTAATAAAATAGTTCATGTTCTTCTTGATAATGCATTGTTGGCTATTTTTGTGTGTCTTTAAGGATAGTTCTTATTTGTCTAGGCCTTAATAAGGATTTCTTAGAATGGCAGACTGTATATTAAGTGTGAGATGAAACATTGGTCTCACTATTGATTATAGTGGTGTACCAACATACATTGTCCACCATCGTAATCAATGGTGGTATTGATGTTTTTTATTACACTTAATATGGAGGTTTTTGTGCATATAAATGTTGTCTACATATAATTTCACACAGATACATATCTACACATATGGAAAATAAAATGAAACACAAAAAATGAGGTCTACTCTCCACCCTACCATATTGGGTCATGGAGCCTCATGGGCTCTCACGAAACCCCCGAGCAAGAACATACATCGTCCACCACTCTAATCAATGGTGAAATCAATCTTCCTTATTACACTTACTATACAGCCTATCATTCTAATAACTCCTTTTTTGAGGCAGAAAGAAATAATAACTAAAAAGGTTTATTTAACTTCAAATTCTCCAAACAATAAGCATGGCGAGTAGTATATATGAATGTTGTCTACATCTAATTTCACATACATACATATCTGCACACAGCGAAAGAGAAATGAAACACAACAAAAGAAACACATAGTTTTTTTGTTTATATATTTCGAAGCAACAGATTCCTACATATGCATCCAGCGCATGTAATACATATATATGCTGTTGTAAAACAAAAGCTACACCGATATATATATATATATATATATATATATATGAAGTTATATGCATGTATATATATGCATTGTTTTTGATAAATTAAGAAGCATTTATAGGGTGTTGTACCCATTACACATCGATCCTCATGGTCAAAAAAATATCAAGTCCAAGTATCAAAAAAAGCTAGCCAAAAAATAGAAACAGCTAAAAAATAGTACATCGACCACGGACTAACAGCAGAAGCACCAAAACATAGACCAAATAATAGCTAACTGGCATTATCCCAGTTCTTTGATAGGAGGTCCATGGTATCGTCCCCGACCCACTATTGATCCTCATCAGCATTCTTCCCCTCTAGCTCATCTTTAATCACCGTGGATAGAGTACTGGTGACAAAGTGGACCAGCTTCACAGTGAAGCGGGTCAGGCCCCCGAATCTCTTGTCCAGCTTGTCCATTCTCTCTTTTAGCACACAATGCTCCTCTCCCTCATCAGCAACCTTCAAGTCCTCAACATGCTCAACATTTTATGGGTGCAGGGATTGGGAGGTCGAGTTCTCTTTTGGCTCTTTGTTGTTGTCAGGGATGGTGTGGGGTCCTTTCATATTTTCCTCCTCTTCCTCCTCGGACATCTCTTCTTCTTTATATTCTTTACTATCTGACTGCTCCTCCTCCGAGTCCACCACCACCTATCTTTTTTTGTTATTTTTTGCCAATCTCCCCAACCTCTGAATTTTGGTCTCCCCGCCAATCATAACCATCGCCTCCACCATCATGTCATCCTTTGAATCCTTCCCCACAACATTTTTTTCTCTACCCTCTTTCGCCATAGGTTCCATTAAGCCTTTCCTATCATCTTTTCCCTTTCTCTTTGGAGTGGCTTTGTAAGCAGTTTTGGCTGAAGTAGCCTTAAGCTCACACAAACTGGCCACAACACTCGTCTGAGCATTTCCTGCATTTCCTTTGATTTTTTTAGCTGCAGGCTTGGGTTTAGGATTATCAGTAGCACCCATATGGGGTTTTCGAATGGGGCTTTTAGACTCAGAAAGGGAGATGCTAGCAACCATGAGAGGTTCAACCTCCTCCACGTAGATAGTAGAAATGGGCCTAGGTGGGCATAAAGCGAAGTGGAAATGATAGAGCCTCATAATAAGCCCTTGGTGGAGAGGCAGAGGAGGGATATCTTTTGGGTTAAGGCTAGCAGTTTCCTTGCATTTTTCCACAGAACTTTCCAAATCCATAAGCAGAAAGAACATAAAACTTAACAAAACTTTGTGCCTAGGTGATTCAATGGAGGGAAGTGGTAGAAAAAGTAGGTTTTATATCTACCTTTGAGTATCACATATTTCATGAGGGCCAAACAAACTTGGTCCCAGGGTTGCGGAAGGGCCTCCCATTCAAACCTCAATTGGTTGCAGACCATCTCCTCACTACTCACAAATAACACTTTCATGTTGTCATTATCTTGGGTCCTAGTGTGTTTCGGATGGGTCCTAGTGTGTTTCGGATAATTTTTCCCCATGCTCTGCATCCCAGTAGCCTATGCAATCACCTCTTCACTAAATCCAAATTATATTCCTCCCAAAGTCACTCTCCAATCCTTCCAGGAATTGGAAAATTGTGCCGACAGGTTAGGGTCATGACCCACGAGATTCTCCATTAGGGGAGCTAAGCCACCCTCGACACAAATCTACCAAACCAACAGATTTTTATGGAATTTATCACAGTTATTGGGCTCTGTCCACACACGATCACCACCCATGATATCAACCTACACAGGAAAAAACCAAAGAACTTGTTAAAGAAAAATGTTAGAGATGTTGGCTAAGCAAAGGCCTTTCTTCACATAATGGATATTTGGGCGAAAGCTACTTTGGTTAATCAAAGCAGTGTGCAGGTCACATGCGTGAAAAGGAAAATCACCTATCATAAGTTTAGCAATATCATAAATGGGGATCTTGAAGCGATTACGGCTAGGTAAGAAAGATATGATGGAAGAGCGAGGTTTATTAGCCACGTTGTCCTTGCACAAAAAGCTAGGCAAAATGGTCGTGGGGCTAAATTTAGTAATAACAAGGTAAACAGGTTTGGGACATAGAGATAAAATAGTAGAGACAGAAGAGCCAAAAGGGAGCTTTCCCTCATAATGAGCCATCACATCAAGTTTTAAATCCATGGGCATAAGGATGAAATGATAATTTAACACAATCCCCATAAGGAGATATCGCAAGGTACGGCCCTTCAAGTTCATAATAACGAAGTACACGTGTCATACTTCCTTGTAAAGTCACCTTCATTTAGCACGGGATTAGCCTAAAAATTTGAATTTTGCCACTTGTAGGCCACCTCAACTTTTATGCCCATCCACCAAGCCCAAAGTACAATCATGTGGACACCCCAAATGACCCCCATAATCAAAAGATTTGAATTCATCATAAAAAATGAGGGTTTTGTTCTTTCAAGATTAGGTCTTGAATTCTTGGGGGTACATTCCCCAGATTTTGCCAATATTTACCCTCCCTCGAAATGTGGGTAATTTTCCTTAACCTTAGCTTAGATAAAAAGAGCCTTATATCCAAAAGAATATCTTTCGTACTCCATCCAAGCAATCTGCCAAAGTTCACAACATCGTTAATGGACTTAGAGTCACCTTCAATGTGAAGCCTCTCTATCCCTAGAGAACCAACAATTTGAATGCCCTTGAGCACTGCATTTTCTTCCGCAATTATAGAAGATTGGAAGCCAATTCCCCCAGTATATCCTGCCACAAGATTACCTCTAGAATCTCTGATCACACCTCCTATACTAGCTCTACCCGGGTTGCCTTTTGTAGCCCCATCAAAATTGATTTTAAACCATCTTGTATCCAAAGGTTCCTAAATGGTGTTACTCCTAGCTAGGGATCTGGAGTTGTCAAAAGAGCTTGCATCCAACTTCTGATGCCAAGCCCTCGCCATTTTTATTTCACATTCAGTGGGTCCCTTTTTCGGAATTTTCCCATTGAAGAGGGAGATGTTTTCCTCAATAAGGCAGGCACCAATACCAAACACCTCCCTAGGAATCATCTCAGAATTCTTGAAGATCTTTTTGTTCCTTTCCTTTCATAAACACCAACAGATTGATGGCACTCTCAAATTTTGTAAATTTGAGATGCCTATTTCAAAAAAATTGCTTTTGCACTCTCAAAAGTGCACCTGATGAGTCTATCTGGGGGACCCACTTTGGAGGTTTGTAATTTAAAGCCCATTGATTATCGTGCAAAACCCATTTGTAAACATATTTAGTGACATTTGTGAACATGTGTGTCAGTTTTAAGCTTCCCACGATGAGTTTTGTTATAGTTTCAAAAAGTGAAGCTGGAGGGTTTTGACATTGTTTTGTTGTTTGCAGACGTTCAGTTTTGTGAAACAACTTCCTGTTTGAGCTTGGATTTCGCAACAAGTTCACTGTCAAGTCAGAACGAATGTTGTTCCGTATTCTTCATACCTAAATTATCTCAGATGTCATTTTTCATAGCCATTTGATCTGATTTGCTATTTTTAGCAGATCAAAACTGAATGCACTTTGTCCAGTTTCAGATCTGCATTCCTAATAGCCTTTCTGAGTGGTCAACTTTGATCGTTAATAACTTTTGATCAATGATGTTTCAAATAAATTCCTTTTGCACACATGCTCAGAGTGTCTTAATGTTCCACTATGTTAGATGGAAACTCACCAGGAGTTGATTCACTATTTTTACAAATTGGCAGTTGGATGAGTTTTAATTGGTGCGAGACAGCTATTGTTTCAAGAAAGTTCAGTTGGGAAACTTTTCCGATTAATATCTGGTTCCTTGTGATCTGTTTCTCTAAGCCGTCTTTTGCACTATACTTTTGGATCAAATGACTATATGCTTGCAAGTTTTTATGGTTTCATGAGGTCGTTTGACCAGTTTCCCAGATTGATTCCTGAGCCAACTTGGCCAATTTTATACTATTTCCAAAAGGGACAGAAAATAGTTTATGATGAAGACCCAATTTGTTTTTCAACTTCAAAAGCACTCAGAGGCAGTTTCAGATTGTTTGAGGGTGAAACTTGGTTGAAAATGAAAATGTTTTTAGTCGGGTCCACAAGGGACCCAACATGCTTCGCATGGTTATGGAATTGAAATGTTTTCTTTGATCATGAACCTATATTTGTTGCAATGTTGCAACCATGTCAATTATGTTATTATGAGTTTTGGAATTGTGCTGGGTAGATAGAGAATTGTATTTTCTGAGTCATTGTTTGAGTCTATAAGCTATAATTTTCTAAATTTATGAGTAAATACAGCCAGTTTATGCAAATAACATCATGAAGGTGTTTACACATTCATGAATGTCTTCATATTTTCTCCAAATCTTTACACTTTCAGTCATGTAAATTCAATAATACAAAGTGTCTTTGAATTTATCATCTCAAATTTCATGAGGTTGTTTTGTCTGTTCATTGTTCTGTTTCAAGGAAATGGTTAAAATGCTTTGAGCAGGTGATTATGATTTCAGGTGTGCAGATGGGATTTGATAATGAGAATTTGATTGATAACAAGAGAGGGATTGTTGGTGCAAGACACTAACGGTTGATGCAAAGCATTAACAATTCAGTCCACTAGTTGAAGTCTGTTTGTTGGGAATTCATTTTAATGTGTTTGACTCCATGGCCCAGAATTGGCACTGATCTATGTTTCAATTTTGTGCATCTCAAAAAAAAATTTAAATGCAAAATCATTCTAATCTTACTATTAGGTTTGTGTGTATTGCTTTCCAATGGCTGAGAGAGGGTTGAGTTACTAAAAATTTAGCCAAGTTTAAAGTTGTCAATGCTTCCCTTAATGTATTTTCATTGGGAATTATCTGCTTTATAAAGCAATGTCAGTGTATGAGTGAATTATGTTTTGAGCATTGTTTAGGTTTACCCACCTTGGTCCTGCAAAGCCAGAAGTGTAGGAGATGTCATTCTTTGACAGAATCTTTTTAGTTGGCCACTAGCCTTTGTGGTTCTTTAATATAGAGGTTAGCTACCTCTTAGAGAATTGCAAATCCTAGCTGGGTTGCATTTTAAAACACCAACAGAATGGCGACTCCGCTGGGGAGAATTTGAGAAGATTCTAATTGAAGAGTCATTGCATAGAGTCAAATGATTTGTCATTCTGATTTAGTTCAAACTTTGAAGGATTTCAACCCTGGAGAAAAATTTGTTGCAGTGAACCTGAACAGTTTTGTAATCTATGGTGCTCTGCTGGTGGAAAGGAACTCAGAAGAAGTTTACATGTGAAAGAACTTCATATTGCTTGAAGTTCAGTTCTCTGTGAAAAGAGGTGGTGACTCTGTTAATATAACCTATTGAAAATTTAAAGAAAGTTCCAGATCTACAAATATTACCAGTCAGGAAGACAATTTGCAGCAGCTACAAAGTTTTCAGGTATTCTTCACTTTTGGTTTTCAAGAAAATTATCTATAGAAAACCATATTTGAACATCTTAGACAAAACTTTGGTTCCCTATTGAGTGATTAGCACTAAAAGAGGGAAATGACAGTAATATTTAGTTTGCATACTTCTGAACTATAATTTGCAGACTATGTGCTATGTTGGAGAAGTATGTTTGCTTGAAATTTTCCCAATAAATAGATATTATGTGTAAATGCATTTGAATCATGCATTATGGTATTCTAATATTTTTATGAAACGTGAAAATAGGGCAATGAATGATCAACTGTAGAGTTGATATGTAAAATTTGAAAAGGGCATATCAAGATACCTCAATACATGCACCCTAGTATGGTTCCGGATGGAACTGTGGTTTGTGAATAGTCTCAACTAGATTGTCAAAAAGTTTTCAGCATTGGAAGGTACAAAGCTAACAATTTCAGTAGCCTTAGTGGTTACCCAAATGACATTCTAGCTAAAGTCAGAAATAAGCTACCAAGGTTCATTGGTGATAAGGCTGAATCAGCAAACAAGCATTTGCAAGAGTTCAGTAATGTGATGGATGATTATGAGATTGATCATGAGGATGTGATCATGAGGTTATTTGTTCATTCCTTGAGAGGAGATGCAAGAGAATGGTTATCTTATTTACCAGTCTCTTTCGTTCATTCATGGGAAGAGCTCAAGGCAGTGTTCATGAAATAGTTTGGAGAAATGATAAACCCTATTTTGGTAAGGAAAAAGTTCATGAACATGGAAAAGGGAAAAGATGAGTTAGTCCCATCTTTTAATCTCAAATTTTCAATGATCATAAGAGAGATCCCAGAGAACATAAGGCAAAATTATGTTGAATGTTTGGTCATGTACCTAGGAGCATTTGACAAAAAGATGAGTTATTTGTTGAGAGATAAAGAGCCTACAACCCTGCACCAAGCATATCAGATGGCTATAGACATTGAGAATAATTTGAGATACTCAATAATGAAAGGAAATAGGGTTGTGAGTGTTGGTCATCCTAACACACCTTAGGAAAATATAACTTATGGATCAGATAATAAAAGTGCTTTTCAAGAAGGTAATGATGTTGTTGCTCCACTTTCTCCATCATTACGATCTGCAGATCCTAATGAACTTCATGTTAAACATCATCAAAATATAGTGTCTCAAAATGAAGGTAGTAGTTGTCTTATTCAAGAAAATCAGAACATGATACACAAGGATGAAAAGAGTGTATCAGAATATGAAGATATTTGTTGTATGAATGAGGACATTAATTGTAATCAGCTTACAATCAGCACATCTGCAGATCTTTGCAGCACTAATGAAGAGGAAGATACATGGTATGATGAACAAATAAATATGTATGAAATTTTTTCTTGTAATACCTTGAATGATGAAGAAATAGAAGAGATGAAGGTCATCATTCCATGTCATATTTCGGTCACTAAAGATGATACAATTTATGACAACATTCTTTCTCAAGTTAGTGAATAAGACATTGAAGATGAAAGTGCAAGCGCTCACTCTGAAGAATTTGAGCATGGTTTGTATGGTGATAAGCCTTTTTGTGATGAAGATGATGGTGACAGCCAAACTCATTGTTCTCCTGATTATTATGAAAGCTCTTATGAGAATGACTCGGAGGTATTTTCTTCACATAAAGGATATAATGATATGGATATCGATGAAGTCATTTATTCACCAATGAATGATCAAATTACACTTGAGACAGACTTGGAATGTAGTCCAAGTTTGACATCAATGGAGCATGTGGATTCTATCAATAATGAAGAATCTGAGGATGAACATATATATGTTCAATTTGCTAATCATGAGCATAGTACTGCTAGCAATGATGAAGATGTTGATGAACCTGTTTATATCTTTGTTTTCCATGACTACTTGTATGAAACAAAAATGGAAAGGTCAGTGGTACATAAGTGTAGACACGTAAAATATACATGTACCTGATCCTGATCCTACTAACATCATTTCATCCCAAATCATACTCTTAACTTATCACTACCTTTCATCCCTTAATTAAATAAATCGTCATCTATTTGATTAGGTCTTTCTCTACTTTGTTGATTAAATTAATCAATTTAATTTAGTTAACCTTATATCTCTGTTTATTTAAATAATTCATTTTATTTAAATTAAATCTCTAAAGTCCTCTTATTAAATTGAATAAATTAAACATTATTTGATTTAATATAACATTATCCCCTTTAGTTAAATAAATCAAAAATATTTATTTAATTAAACCTTTCCTCTCAATTCTTGACTTAAATCAATTCATAAATTTAAGTCTAAATTGTCACATCTCCTAATTCTTCATTAAATTAATTAAGATTTGATTAATTTAATCTTAATCTATGTCACATCCTCTAGAGAATGCAACTTGCACAATAAATCAATTACTTTGATTTATTAAATATCTATTTTCTCTCAACATGGCATAAAAAGGGAATATTCCCTCAAATTTGAATTTGAATTCAAATAGACTTAGTCCTTCCAACAAGGCATTCAATGCCTCTTACATGTCCTTGTGCATTGAGCCAAGTGACATTAACTCCATTTCTTTCTCCCTCCAACATGTCACATTCAAATTTCAAATTTGAATCTCATAGCATTTATCATGCACATTGACCAAAATATGTTCATTCCTCCTCCAATCACATGTGGACAAGTGGCCTCTTCTCATTGGTTGGTCTTTTATCCCACATTCATCCAAATCCCTCATTCTTCCAATTTGAGAATCTATAAATGAGAGACTCTTCCTCTCATTCTAACATCTACAACTTGAGTAAACTTACTCTACTCAACTTCATCCTCAATGCAAGATTCATAGCTAGGTTATTGCAAGTTTTCTCAAGAACTCATCTTGTTCTTCATCAACAAAGTGGATCTAATCATAAAGCTTACAAAGGAGTTGGGAAAGGGATAATTTTGATATATCAATTGGCACCAACTCCCACATGGGATTAAGAGTTTGCATACTTAATTAGGATTTAATTGCTTTCTTTGTTCATCTTTTGATCATTTTTCTTATTTTAAGTTTTGTAAATGGATTTCATGGTGAATCCTTGTTTCTTGCTTGCATGTGACCTAATATTGTGCTTGTTTGCTATGTTTATGCAGGTATGAAATCAGGGTTCATATTTTGGCGCTAGAAGGAGCACAATCTCAAAGATTTCATCACGTTCTTTTACAAATTTTTCATTTTTTTAACATTTTTGTGTGCATAGGAAACTATGTCGCACACAGTTCTGTGGTGCTATATTGCGCCGCTTCCAGAGGCGCGGTGCCATACTGTACCAATTTCAGAGGTGCAGTGCTATACCGAACGCGTAAAATTTCCAAATTGTGCCGCCCTGCTTTCCTGCTTGTTAAATTTTTTAAATTTCAAAACACGTCGCATACAGGTCCGCGACGCTATATCACACCTTTTTTAAAGGCGTGGTGTCATATTGTACCGCTCTACTCCCAAATTGCGCCGCACCTACTTCCCACCTCAAAAATTTTGAAATTTCAAACCTCGTCGCCTCACAAACTGTGTCGCTTGACCATATTGCACCGCACCTACGGTCTTTGTTTCTGCAGAGCATCACTCCTAGTCAAACGTGCGGCACTATATAGTGTCGCTTTTGTTCCAAACTGCGTCGTGATTTCTAATTCTGCCGCACCTGCAGATTTTTGGTTTTTTTTTAACTTTTTTTTTGTGATGCAGGAACTTGCCGAGGTCATAACTTTTGACTCGGATGTGGGTTTTGGCTGAAATTTTATAGGTGGTTTCTTTATGAGGTGGCATAGGTTGGTGGCGATTTTGGCATATTTTGGGGGCTTGAAACTTTCATCTTGGCCCTCAAAATGATATTTTAGTGTTTTTTCCTAGTTTTTTGAAAGTTTTTTTTGTTAATAACTCAAAACCCATGTTTCCAATTTCAAATGTTAGTTGGCAATTCATCCTATCTTAGTATTGGGTAGTTTTTGGGAAAAAATAGGACTCTCAAAGTCATGCATGCAAAATTACCAAAAATGGAAAAATCTAAAAAATTGTTGAAATCTCATTGTATCAAGTGTTTTTTTAAACACTTTTGGGAGAACTTATAATCCCTTTCTAAGGATTTGTTTACTTTATGCTTTAGGAAACACTAAATTTTCTTTGGGTTTTAAAAAGAACAAGCAATTTTTTTTTTCCAAAATTTTGCAAAAGGCTTAAAATGAACCTTAGAAACAATCTTACTAGATTTGGTTGAGGTTTAAAAATTGAACAAGGCAACTTCCACATTTGAATTGGTGCTTTAAAAAGAATTCATTTTTCTTTGTGGGATTAAAATGAACAAGTGTTATTTTGTCTTGTAATTATTTATTCAAGTTAATATCGACAAAAGGGCGTATGCGCTTCTCTCGCACCTCACGGCGATCTTGAGAATCAAAAGCTTATTTTGGTGATCTTAAGTTGAATAAAATGATTGCCTCCACATTTCATTTTTGGAATTAAAATTGAACCAAACATGCGAGTGTGAGCACGGTATATTGTGAGTGTTCTCCCTTTGTTTTTCAACGAAGGTCAATTGAACTACGGGATATGCTATCTTTCTATTGTTTATCTTAGCGGGCCTGCCTTGTGGAAAAAAAGTACTCACCCAAGGGAATGACCCAACCGGGAACACGCTAAAGCCAAGAGACTTCCAACCGGTATATAAGTGTGGATTCTTGAGGAAAGTTCAAGAATCACGAGGATTATTCCGACGAGAAAGGCAACAATGGTCTCTCGCCGCATGGATAGTCCCCCACGAATTGAATGCCCAAATTAAAACCTCTTGTTTAAAAAAGGCCAAATCCTATCTATTTTGTTGGTGCAAAAGGTCATGTCCTTTGAATCCGCCCCACATTATACATGCGGTTTTGTTGTAGAGATGAAAAGTATTCCATGGGAGATTCATGGATACGGATGCTTGGCTGACCCGAGAAGTGTGTGTCGTGCAGGGGAGCCGATGTGGTCAAGCATCTAGTCATCCTCACATAATATATGCAGCTGGATTCGTCCAAGTGGGAACCCAACAAAATATTGTCTCTTCATCCTAGGGTTGTACATGTGCTTGGAAATGGAAAATGCATTGCTTGGTCCTCAAAAAAATTGAAAAATAAACATCCACAAGAGATCCAAATTTCAAACCCCTTGGAGGAAACAAATATCCTTTGACAAATCTAAGTGCTCTTGCTTGCCCTAGGGATTATATCCTTAGAGGTTTCTAAGTACTTAGGTTTTATCATCATTTGTTTTCACCAAGGTTAAACACTAGGAAACCTTTGCCTTGATTTCCACAAAATGCACTTTGTGGGATGAAAGAAAATTAGGATATTGGACATTCAGTTTGAAAAACATAATCAAGAAAGTGCTTGTGTCAAAAGGAACCGAATCTAAGCAAGATAACAAAAAATTGAACCACACATGTGCTTGGTCCCTTTCGAGTCATTTGGTTTTCATGCAAAAATTAGTCTTTTGGTTGAATTACTCTTAGGGAAAAACATGTTCTTTAAAACCTTGGTCTTGTAAACAAGTCCCTCTTAGGTTCTTCTAGGATCAAGTCAAAAACTTCACCCATATCAAACATTTATCAAAATCCCATCTCACCAACAACTCTTGGGAACTTTGAAACATCACTTATGCTAGACTTTTAGGAAAAATCATCATCACCTTGTTTGGCTTAACACACCTAGCCAAACTATCCTCTCATGTGCAAGTTTACCCTAGGATAACACAACTTCCTAGAGTTTACAAGTTCATCAAAAATCACCTTGTTTGGCTTAACACACCTAGCCAAATTATTATCTTGTGTACAAGTTTGATTTAGGATAACACAACATCCTAGAGTTTACAAGAGCATTATCACCTTGTTTGGCTTTACACACTTAGCCAAACTATCATTGATCCTCAATCAAATCAAAACAAGTCCTAAAGTCTAGCATTGATCCAAAGTTCCTAAAAGTTCAAACACCCATATCATTCACCCCTTTCATCCTTTATCTCATCATTGGTCCTAAACCCCTCAAAGGTCAACAAGGTCAAAACACAAGAAGAACATGGAATATAAACCTGATTCATCCATCATGAGTAGTCCAATTCAACCAAACTATCCAAACCTTACAATGCCAATTGATTTTCAAAATTTGTATTTGTAAAATCCTTACATGGGATCATTATCTCCTACAAACATCAATGGTACAAATGTGAGCATGCCCAATCTAAATTTTGGAACACCTTTCCCTTTGATAGATTTAAATCAAAACCAAAACTTACAAATCTATCAACCAAACAATCAAGGCATGAGCCTTCTCCCTATACCAGCCATCAATCAACTGAATCCGAGCAACACCCCCTTCATAAATCAAAGCGTCATATCAAATCATCCCAATTTTCCATAATTATTGCAACAACAGATGGAAACCATTCAATAAAACCCAACAATCAACACCATTCCCCCTCCACCACCACCACCGCCAAAACACAACATGAAAAATTCATTCTCCATCATGTTGCAAGCCACTCGCCAAAAGGAACTCCAAAACCAACAAGCACAGGCTCAAGCTCAAGCCCAACACCAAGCTCAATAGGCGCAAGCACAATTTCGGGCACTATTGCAAGCAATCTATGAACAAGTCCATCAACAAGTAGCACAACAAGGATCCCAACAAAAATCTTTGTTGGCACAATAACAAGCTTTGTTGGCACAACAACATCAATACCAAGAACAAGCTTTGTTGGAACAACAACAAGTGTTGTTGGCTCAGCAGCAAACATAGGCCTTACTCCCATAGTAGAGCTTGCAACAGATTCCCACCACAATTGTCAAAAATAATAATCAAGATCTATCCATCGATAAACACCTTGAAGATGTTTCCACCTCATCTGATGATCAAATAACCGTACATCAAGAGCCATTTTTCAGTCATGATCAAGACCCCTCCTACAAAGATCTATTTCAAAGAGTGTTGATGTTATTTGATCCTATTGACATAAACAAAGATCCATCCACCAATGATCTTATTGAAAAAATTTCTACATCGCCTTATGAGTTAGAGGACATATTTCAATAATTTATTCCAAAACATGATCAACATCTTTCACCAAGGTCTAGCAATGATCCCTCCCAAGGCATATTGACATCCTTCAACCTCATGGTTGAGAATAGTGAAAGAATATTTGACTTTACATTTGATCCAAATCCACTCAAAGATCAAGGGGATATTGAGCCACTTCCCATACCTTATGACGATGTCCAAGAACCTCTTGTATACAATCCATCCCTTGAAATTGACCCATGTCAAGAACTTGATCCAAAGCATGTTGAAAGCAATTCCAACATTAGCCAAGATCAAGAATTCGTATATCCAAGATACTACAATGAGGTAATGGAAACTCTCCTATCCATACAAGATGTCACAAATAAGGATCATGTCCGCATAGCACATACTCCTCCATCTACCCATGAGATGCTTTCTTTGGATGGACACGTAGATGATCTTCATTCAAAACAAGAGTCTCATACTCTCGACATCATTACCAAGGAACAAGAGTCTCTTACTCTTAACATTTGTACACATGATCAAAGTATAGAAAAATCTAAAGACATACCAAAAGAGGATCATGAAGAAGGCTTCTACAGAAGTTGTGAATCAAAAATATCATGTGAAATCATATCAAGAATGAATCATGAGGAATACTTTTACAAGGACAGTGAAGCATCAACACCTCTTGAAGAAGCATTACAATTTGATATCTCACAAGATCAAGCTAAAAATATCAATCAGGCATTCATCCCACATATGGAGGATCCTATCACTTATAAATTCGGATCACTTACCTTTCTTAGGGCAAGCTACCTCATCAATAAAGAAGCTGCCACTTTTGAAGACCCACCACGAGGCAGAGAAGGATTAACACCTTGTTTCCAAGGAAAATCATATCCTGTTGCAAATAAAATGTTTCAACAGATGAATTATCAAGGAAAAGGATGAGGCCTACATGAATAGGGTATCCTGGAACCAATGCAGATTGTTGGCAATCTTAAGCATCAAGGCCTTGATTATTCAACAATCAAGGAAATATAAAAAAATCGGTAATACCTCTATAAAATTGGGGGCAACTTCATCTCGAGCAAATGTAAACATAGGGAGCACAAAGAATCCTTATCATGAAACCAATGCCAATACTACAACCATCCACGTCATGAATCTTCATCCACCCATCACCCCATCCACAAATTGGGACCAACATCAAAAGAAATACTTGAATTGAAGCATGAAGAACCTTATCAAAGAAAAAGAAGCTAAGAAGCATATCGGACAAATCAAATACACTTGGATGCAAAGAATACAAATAAATATTATCCTTCTCAAACTCCATCAGTCAAAGAAACTATGGGACAAAATAAAAAGGGAAAAGTATCCATCAAAGATGTCCACAAAAGAATAATTAGGCTTCTCGAGTGACATACAAAGTGTATCAAGTAGTTGGTCCTAATTACATGCACACTTCCATATCCACCCATCATTGCTCATCTTCCCAAGTTTGGAGAGTCAAAGGTTCCAAACTATCAACTAATCCATCTTTTATTCCTAAACACACTCCATCCACACCTCCACGCATGATATCCAATTCTCACATTGACCATGTGTTGGCAACAACCCTTCATCATAAGGATTCAGAAGGAACTCTATCGTGATTTGCACACATAGACAAAGTTAACCTTGGTATCAACAAAGCACATCAAGAATCTCAAAAGTTGTATTCAAGTGCACATGTCTTGACAAAGCAGCTTCTTCAAGCAAGATATCAATGGAACATTATGACAGAAGCATCAATGTCAGCAGTACCAGGTGATTCAACATCGGCTTAAAATCTCTCAGAAAATACCAAAAAAATCAAAAATATATAAAAATCCAAAAAAAAAAATCAGAAAAAGGATTGAAAATAGTAAAGAAAAAAATTCTCCTCTAGTGAAAACCACTTTGGTGGCGCTTTGGGCAAGTACCATGATGAAAACCTAGCAAACAGGTGTCATGTGTAGAATCGAGCATCTACGTATACCATTTCAAGAGAAAGCATCTTATCACATCCATAATAAAGCCAACATTTCATCCATAATAAATCCATTCATCCATGAACCATTTAACCAATCCATTTTCATCCATCTGCATCCATACTCCGAGGTATCTTAATCTTGATGAAATTTTGGTGCACACTTTACATTTGCTTATGGTAGACATCTTGACATGGGTCATTCTCATTGATCCCATCCTACCCAGCATTATCTAAGCCTTAAAGAATTATCCAAATGAACATCCTCTATTCAAATACCTTACATTGTCACAAGATAATCCTTGGAATCCTTTGCATGCTTACCGTATCTATCCATCTATCCAAGAATCCACCCATGGCCATTCAAACATTGCTAGACACTAGGGGCAAAAATTTGCATCTTGCTTCGGGAATAAATCTTGATATATATCCTCCAACTTATGTGGTGATTCAAACATTTGCAAACGTGAAATCAAATTGGTCAAAGCATTTGTGAGCATCAATCCAAATCCCTAGCCCATGGCATATTTTGATAGCGAGAAGATGTTCCTTATCAAGCTTTATCTTTCATCAAACATCAATCTAAACAATCAATATCAGTTGCATCTAATGTGTACTTCAATGTCACATCAAATCATCAAAAAAAAATTGTTCCAAATCAAGCTTCATCAATCTTGATCAATTGAATCCAATCAATTATCACCTTGTTTTACTTAACACACTTAGTCAAACCACCCTCTTGTGCACGAGTTTACTCTAGGATAACACAACTTCCTAGAGTTTACAAGTGCATTATCATCTTATTTGACTTAACACACTTAGTCAAATTATCCAATCCATCATCAACTTTTTTGACTTAACACACTTAGTCAAACCACCCCCTCGTGTACGAGTTTACTCTAGGATAACACAACTTCCCAGATTTTACAAATGCATTATCACTTTTGTTTGACTTAACACACTTAGTCAAACTATCAATCCATCAATCTGACTGATCAACCCTAGCTTGGTTTTCAAAAAATCCTGAAATAGAGCACTGATATCATCACATATCCACATCCAAATCGTCAAAATCATGCGAAAATCCAAAAACATCCAAATCATATCAAAATTCAAAACATGTCGAAATCTAAAAAATCAAGAAATAGAGTCATCTTGTCGAACTACGTTGTCTCTAAGCTTGAACGTAGGCAAGGTTGATTTTCGATCATCCCCCGAGACATTGAGGTCAGTCCTTTAGGCGTCCATCGCATTTGGTAATCCATTTTCCCATCTTTTTCACATTTTAGGTCAGTCCTTTAAGCGTTTGTCACAATGGCAATCTGTTTGCCCATCTATCTCATCAGCAGTCAAGTCAATTTTCATCTGAACTACGTCGTCTCTAAGCTTAAATGTAGGCAAGGCCATCCTTGATCGGCCCCTGAGACACAAAATCCAAAACATTTGTAAAACATCTGAAAAATACCAAAAACAACCTCAAAATATCTGAAAATCCAAAATGGTGCATCCATCTCACCTCGCTTTCACCTGTGATTGTCATCACTCATAATAAAGTCAATCATCGCTTTCACCCTTTGGTGAGTCAATCAGAAGCAAGTTTAGCAGGTTCCAAAGTGAACACATAATTGTCAGAAGTCTTAAGCCTAAGTTAGTAAGCAAGCAAGTTGGTCAACTCAGAGTATCAATAGCTTATCACCCAATCAGTCTCATCAAAACCCTGATCACAACATGTCCTAGGATGAAGCTTTCCTGCAATGGAGATAAGCATCAGGTACCCCCCAATAGTTTAGCCTTGGCTAGCGGTATGAAGAACATTAGCTTGTTTGTTTACTTTATCTTGGTCTTTTTTGACTTATCTTATTTTACGCTCATTCCTAGGACCTCTCAATGATGCCTAAACAAAACAAGTTTAGAGAGAAAAGGAATGGGGCAATGATCATTATCTTTTTTATCTACTCTGCTTATTGGATGTTCTTGTAAAATAACTTGGCGAATACTTGCTTTGTTAGGTCCGTCCTAGCAAGGTTTTTGTATGTCAAGTGTGAACAGGAATAATCCTATCTGATTGTCGAGTCAAAGCCCATCACACTAGGTACAATGCCATCCTGGTCCTTTATACTTTGATGCATCGTACCTATGTGTGTTATCAAACATAAAGTAATTGGCCCTTTGAAAATCCCAACTCCGGGTAAGCAAATCATCATCATCATCATCGTTCATAATGTGAACTTGTGTGGATCCTCCTTCCATCCATCTTATTCTTCTTATTCTTCTATCTTTACTAACATTTCTATCTAAAGTAGGTGTGAGATCTTAAAATATACGCGAGGCTACCCATGGTCGATGACTGTCTATACATCATCAGAATTGTCTACATCAAAAAAATTTATCTTTCATCCTCTGATCAATAGAACCACTCCTCTCGCATTTTATCGTGATCTCGATCGAAAAATCGTACATTTATGCTCGATCTCTCAAGGGGGCAGTATACCAGCATAATCCTTTCGCTAGGGCAACAGTGGGGCATTTGAAAAATCAAGAAATTTTGAACTTTGATCACAATAGTTTATTCTTTGAATCAATGCAACAAGTACATTGCTTCAAATAGGGGCAAAATGTAGACATGTAAACATGCATCTGATCCTAATCCTACAAATATCGTTTCATCCCAAATCATACTCTCAGCTTATCACTATCTTTCATCCCTTAATTAAATAAATCATCATTTATTTGATTAGGTCTTTCTCTCCTCTGTTGATTAAATTAATCAATTTAATTTAATTAACCTTATATCTCTGTTTATTTAAATAATTCATTTTATTTAAATTAAATCTCTAAAGTCCTCTTATTAAATTGAATAAATTAAACATTATTTGATTTAATATAACATTATCCCCTTTAGTTAAATAAATCAAAAACATTTATTTAATTAAACCTTTCCTCTCAATTCTTGACTTAAATCAATTCATAAATTTAAGTCTAAATTGTCACATCTCCTAATTCTTCATTAAATTAATTAAGCTTTGATTAATTTAATCTTGATCTATGTCACATCCTCTAGAGAATGCAACTTGCACAATAAATCAATTACTTTGATTTATTAAATATCTATTTTCTCTCAACATGGCATAAAAAGGGAATATTCCCTCAAATTTGAATTTGAATTCAAATGGACTTAGTCCTTCCAACAAGGCATTCAATGCCTCTTACATGTCCTTGTGCATTGAGCCAAGTGACATTAACTCCATTTCTTTCTCCCTCCAACATGTCACATTCAAATTTCAAATTTGAATCTCATAGCATTTATCATGCACATTGACCAAAATATGTTCATTCCTCCTCCAATCTCATGTGGACAAGTGGCCTCTTCTCATTGGTTGGTCTTTTATCCCACATTCATCCAAATCCCTCATTCTTCCAATTTGAGAATCTATAAATGAGAGACTCTTCCTCTCATTCTAACATCTACAACTTGAGTAAACTTACTCTACTCACTTCATCTTCAATGCAAGATTCATAGCTAGGTTATTGCAGGTTTTCTCAAGAACTCATCTTGTTCTTCATCAACAAAGTGGATCAAATCATTAAGCTTACAAAGGAGTTGGGAAAGGGCTAATTTCGACATATCAATTGGCACCAACTCCCCCATGGGATTAAGAGTTTGCATACTTAATTAGGATTTAATTGCTTTCTTTGTTCATATTTTGCTCATTTTTCCTATTTTAAGTTTTGTAAATGGATTTCATGGGGAATCCTTGTTTCTTGCTTGTATATGATCTAATATTGTACTTGTTTGCTATGTTTATGCAGGTATGAAATCAAGGTTCACAATAAGAATGATGATAATGTGCACAGTGATAAAGGAAGGAATTCAGTTTTGAATAATCAAGTTGTGCATAGTGACAATCAAATGGATTTAGAATCAGCATTATCATCCATTGGTAATGTTGAACAATTTGATGTATTTGCAGATTGTGTTGACATTACAAGATTTTTTGATCAATGTGTAGAGAATCCATATGATCCAGATAGTAATGGGTGTGATGTCAGTCAGTATGGGATTGAATATGGATCTTTCTTTAATGATCTCTCTTGTCTTTATGGTTTGAAAATGGATGTGTTTCCTTTGAATAAGGAATGCATTGGTGAGACAGAGAAGGAAGGTTTCAGCTCTATTGCCGGTGAACAAGTTTCAGCTAACCATGAGTCTTTGGCACACAGATCGATGTGTCTATCAACTGATAATGCACATGAAGGTTTCTTTGCTAATCTTGTTGATCCTGAAGATGATAGCATCCAAAATGATTATGACAGTGAATATGTTGTGAAGAATCAATGTGAAGACCTTGATTTAGGGTCAAATTTTGAATGGTTTGAATTTGTGTCTAAAGCATCCTATATGGAATTGCATGATGGTTTGAAGAATGAAATTGATAACATGTATGAACCTGAGATAGAGAACACTTCTCATGCATTGGAGGTTGATGTTTTTGATGAGTTCCATGAGTTGAATGAGGTTGAATGTACTTTTAGTATTGACAAATCTGATTTTCAGAATCTTGAAACACATGATAATGTGTTTGGGTTGTGGTGTTTGGATGAGAACAATCCGACCTATGATGTTTTTCAGTTGGAGGAGATACAAATGTATGAGCAATTTTTTCTCAACACACAAGATGATTGCATGTTGCTTTTCAGCCATGATGTCTCCTCTGAACATGATCATTCTAAAGGGTTTAATGAATGTGATAAGACCATATTTTCATGTGATTTTGATCACCAGTTTCGAGTGTTGTTGTTTGATATGAAATTAGAAAATGAAATGATGAACAGTGATGTGGCCTATCTGATTTGGTTTCCACTTGATGACAGAGTTGAACAGGGAACAAGTTTTCATTTGCACAAGGGCAGTTTGGTATTGTTGTTTGCAAAGATGCAGTCACCAGTGTTGTTATGGTTTGACAAAGACAAGCATGACTTAAGGGAGATCAGCTCCTTTAATAGATTGGTATTTGACAGAGGTAAATGTTGATCCTCATTTTTTCATTTGGTGACCTGTGGTCACTAGATGAAGTTGAAAAGAAAGATGAATGAAGGAGCAGTTTGAGGACACCTGATGGACTCAACTTTTGGTCTACTCTCCAGAGATCTAGAATCTTGCTATGCCCACAAGGGGCATACATCCCTAGTCGGAGCCACTTATGGCACTCTCAAATTTTGCAAATTTGAGATGCCTATTTCAAAAAAATTGCTTCTGCACTCTCAGAAGTGCACTTGATATCTGGGGGACCCACTTTGGAGGCTTGTAATTTAAAGCCTATTGATTTTCGTGCAAAACCCATTTGCATACATATTCAGTAGACATTTGTGAACGTGTGTATCAGTTTTCAGCTTCCCACGATGAGTTTTTTCATAGTTTCAAAAAGTGAAGCTGGAGGGTTTCGACACTGTTCTATTGTTTGCAGACGTCCAGTTTTGCAAAACAGCTTCTTGTTTGAGCTTGGATTTTGCAACTAGTTGATTTTCAAGTTAGAACGAATGTTGTTCCGTATTCTTCATACCTAAATGATCTCGGGTGTCAGTTTTCAGAGCTGTTTGATCTTATTTTCTATTTTTAGCAGATTGAAACCGAATGCAATTTGTTCAGTTTCACATTTGTATTCCTAAAAGCCTTTCTGAGTGGTCAACTTTGATCGTTAATAAATTTTGATCAACGATGTTTCAAATAAATTCCTTTTGCACACGTGCTCAGGGCATCTTAATGTTCCACTATGTTTGATGGCAGCTCACCAGGACTTGATTCACTATTTTTACAAATTGGCAGTTGGGTGAGTTTTAATTGGTGTGGAACAACTACTATTTCAGGAAAGTTTAGTTGGGAAAATTTTTTGATTAATATCTGGTTCCTAGTGATCTATTTCTCTGAGACATCTTTTTCACTATACTTTTGGATCAAATGACTATATGCTTGCAAGTTTTATTGGTTTCACGAGGTCGTTTGACCAATTTCCCAGATTGATTCCTGGGCCAACTTGGCCAGTTTTGCATTGTTTCCAAAAGGGACAGAAAACAGTTTATGATGAAGACCCAGTTAATTTTTCAACTTCAAAAGCACTCAAAGGCAATGTCAGAATGTTTGAGGGTGAAACTTGTTTGAAAACAAAAAAAAATTTAGTCAGGTCCACAAGGGACTCGACATGCTTCAAATGGTTATGGAATTGAAATGTTTTCTTTGATCATGAACCTATATTTGTTGCAATGTTGCAACCATATCAATTATGTTGTTCTGAGTTTTGGTATTGGGCTGGGTAGATAGAGAATTGTATTTTCTGAGTCATTGTTTGAGTCTGTAAGCTGTAATTTTCTAAATTTATGAGTAAATACAGCCAGTTTATGCAAATAACATCATGAAGGTGTTTACACATTCATGAATGTACTCATATTGTCTCCATATTTTTAGCAGATCGAAACTGAATGCACTTTGTTCAGTTTCACATATGCATTCCTAACAGCCTTTCTGAGTGGTCAACTTTGATCGTTAATAACTTTTGATCAATGATGTTTCAAATAAATTCCTTTTGCACACGTGCTCAGAGTATCTTAATGTTCCACTATGTTAGATGGCAACTCACCAGGAGTTGATTCGCTATTTTTACAAATTGGCAGTTGGATGAGTTTTAATTGGTGCGAAACAACTATTGTTTCAGGAAAGTTCAGTTGGGAAACTTTTCCGATTAATATCCGGTTCCTTGTGATCTGTTTCTCTAAGCCGTCTTTTGCACTATACTTTTGGATCAAATGACTATATGCTTGCAAGTTTTTATGGTTTCATGAGGTCGTTTGACCAGTTTCCCAGATTGATTCCTGAGCCAACTTGGCCAATTTTATACTATTTCCAAAAGGGACAGAAAATAGTTTATGATGAAGACCCAGTTTGTTTTTCAACTTCAAAAGCACTCAGAGGCAGTTTCAAATTGTTTGAGGGTGAAACTTGGTTGAAAATGAAAATGTTTTTAGTCGGGTCCACAAGGGACCCAACATGCTTCGCATGGTTATGGAATTGAAATGTTTTCTTTGATCATGAACCTATATTTGTTGCAATGTTGCAACCATGTCAATTATGTTATTATGAGTTTTGGAATTGTGCTGGGTAGATAGAGAATTGTATTTTCTGAGTCATTGTTTGAGTCTATAAGCTATAATTTTCTAAATTTATGAGTAAATACAGCCAGTTTATGCAAATAACATCATGAAGGTGTTTACACATTCATGAATGTCTTCAGATTGTCTCCAAATCTTTACACTTTCAGTCATGTAAATTCAATAATACAAAGTGTCTTTGAATTTATCATCTCAAATTTCATGAGGTTGTTTTGTTTGTTCATTGTTTTGTTTCAAGGAAATGGTTAAAATGCTTTGAGCAGGTGATTATGATTTCAGGTGTGCAGATGGGATTTGATATTGAGAATCTGATTGATAACAAGAGAGGGATTTTTGGTGCAAGACACTTACAGTTGATGCAAAGCATTAACAATTCAATCCACTAGTTGAAGTTTGTTTGTTGGGAATTCATTTTAATGTGTTTGACTCCATGGCCCAGAATTGGCACTGATCTATGTTTCAATTTTGTGCATCTCATAAACAAATTTAAATGCAAAATCATTTTAATCTTACTGTTAGGTTTGTGTGTACTACTTTCCAATGGTTGAGAGAGGGTTGCGTTACTAAGAATTTAGCCAAGTTTAAAGTTGTGAATGCTTCCCTTAGTGTATTTTCATTGGGAATTATCTGCTTTATAAAGCAATGTCAGTGTATGAGTGAATTATGTTTTGAGAATTGTTCAGGTTTACCCACCTTGGTCCTGCAGAGCCAAAAGTGTAGGAGATGTCAATATTTGACTGAATCTTATTAGTTGGCCACTAGCCTTTGTGGTTCTTTAATATAGAGGTTGGCTACCTCTTAGAGAATTGAAAATCCTAGTTGGGTTGCATTTTAAAACACCAACACAGATAATGGGAGGGACCTAGTTCCAAATTTCTCCAGGCAAGGGGTGAATATAAGGACCACTCCAGCCCAAAATAAAAGATTTGATATCTTTACAAATGGTCCAAAAAATACCCAATCTTTTAAAAGCCATTCCCCAAACTTCAACAAAAAATGGGTGGTGTAACAATAAGTGGTCAACATTTTCCTCACAAAATTTACATAACAAACATCTATTGGGGATATAAAATCCTCTTTTCCTCAAATTGTCCTGAGTAAGGATCCTGTTGTGACAGGCGATCCACCAAAAGAAATTGACTTTCGGGATCATATGGCGGTTCTAGACCTTTTTCCAAGGATCAGCCACAGCACCCTGGTTTTTCAAAAGATTGTACGCCAATTTGAAAAATAGATCACCTTGTTTGTCAAAGGTCCATAAAAGTTCATCTCCTAAGAAGGATGAGGGAAGCTTAGTAAGAGAAAGTAAATCTTGAAGAGACCTAGCCAAGCAACAAAGATCCTGGGAAAAGGGGCAGCAAAGGGCTAAATCCTTCCACATCCTACCCCTAGGAGGCCCAAGAACATAGTCCCTAATGTGGATATCGAAGAACCTCTGGGCCAGCCTCATGAGATTCCTGAAACCAAAACTTTCCAGAGGGGTATCAAGTAACCAAGGATCTTCCCAGAATCTGATCATATTACCACTGCCTATCTTCCATTTTATCCCACTCCTAAGAAGACTCTGTGTGCTGAAAATTCTCCTCCAAGCTAAAGAACCTTGAGGATGAACCTTAGAAAGGCAGCTGACCAAAAGCCAGTTCTGAAGATATTTAGAATTCATGATTTTGCACCAATCCTTAGTGTTCCTAATTTAGTCCCAGCCCACCTTGGCCATCAAGGCCTTGTTAGTGTTGGATATTTCCTTCATCCCAAGACCACCACAATGTTTGGGCTGACATACCTTTTCCCATTTTACCGAGAAAATTTCTTCTTGTCCTCAGTCCCAGACCAAAGGAAATTCCTTTGAATTTTTTCAAATTTCTTAGCTATATACCTGTGTATCTTGAAAATAGAGAGGAAGTAAATTGGTATGCCTTGAAGAGCAGCAGAAAGAAGTTGAACCTTACTAGCGTGGGTAAGAATGGAACCTTTCCATCCAGTAAGTTTTCTCTGAATTCTTTCAAGCACCGAGTTCCAAAAGTCAGGGGTGACCTCCTTGACAGTGAGAGGGAGCCCAAGGTAAACTGAAGGAAGAGTCCCACTCAAGCATCCCATAACTGTAGTCACCATAGCTTGCAAGTTAGGAGTGTTTTTAAAGATGTAAATCATGCTTTCATTGTAGTTCATGCATTGACCAGAGCAGGCAGCATAGTTGTTTAGACAATTTTTCAATTTTCTAGCTTTGACCACAAAGGCTTTCCCAAAAAGGAAGGTATCATCCATAAATTATCTTATCACAATCGGATCCAAAGAAGACGTGGCTTTGATTCCCTTTATATAACCCTCTGACAGCAGACTAGCATGAAAATTCCATGCTCAACACATCCGCTATCATGATAAATAAATAGGGTGAGAGGGGATCACCCTATCTAATCCCTCTACCAGTAGAGAAGAACCCAAAGGGGGCCCCATTGACTAGAATAGAGTACTTAACCATAGTAACACATTCCATTATGAGTTTGACCATAAGCTGATTAAACCCAAACTTGGTCAAGACTTTAGGGATGAAGTCCCAGATAACCTTGTCATAGGCTTTTGAAATATCCAATTTGAGGGCCATCCCCGCATACTTGCATTTGTCCATGGAGTGGAGAAGCTCATGGGTGGTCACAGTAGCATCAAGAGTATGATGACCAGAAACAAACCCTTTTTGGGTGGGGCTAAT
Source organism: Sequoiadendron giganteum (assembly GCA_007115665.2). Classification (NCBI taxonomy): domain Eukaryota; kingdom Viridiplantae; phylum Streptophyta; class Pinopsida; order Cupressales; family Cupressaceae; genus Sequoiadendron; species Sequoiadendron giganteum. Next base: position 527,728,216 of record CM021107.1, on the reverse strand, counting down.
GAGTTTTCCAAGAAGGGGTTTGATTCAATTCACCAAGATCTTGGAGAGGATTTTGTAAAAGGTATTACATAGGCTAATAGGATGAAAATCAGTCATGGATGGAGGATCACCGATCTTAGGGATTAGAACAATGAAAGTGTGGTTCAATTGTTTGAGAATTTTACCAGTTTTGAAGAAGTCACGAGCAACCAAAACAAGGTCCTCACAAACAATCTCCTAGAAGATCTGAAAGAAAGCAGGGGGAAAACCATTGGGGCCCGAAGCTTTGAATGCCCCCATACTAAACATTGCCAACCGGACCTCCTCCGGAGTAACAGCACTGAGAATCCCAAGATTATCAGTTTGGGTGATGATGGTTGGGAGATGGTTTAACAACAAATTATCCATGGTCGGGTTAGGCACCTTAGCAGGAGCCGAGTAGGCCTCCTGAAAGTAATCAGCAGCCAAAAGGCCAATCTGGGTAGGTGTAGAGATCACCTCCCCCTCATATTAGTTAGTTTAGAAATTTGATTCATTTTCTTGTGTTTTATGGTCAACACGTGAAAAAAAGAGATATTCCTATCACCCTCTTTCAGCTATTGGACCCTAGATTTCTATTTCCAAAATATTTTCTCTTTCCTAAAAATTTGTTCCCATTCCTTCCTATTCTCAATTTCTTGGTTGTGAATCTGCTGACTACCATCCCCTTCCTCCATACTCTTTTGTAAGGTTTTCAATTTTTCCTCTATAATCTTTTTCTTTTCAAAAATATCACCCAAAACATGTTTTTTCCAACCTTTCACCATGCATTTAATATGTTTAAGTTTGAAGAAGATCCTGAACATGGGGGAGCCACAAATAGGGATGTTCCACCATTCAGCAATTTTATTCTTGAAATCGGGATGGGAATTCCACATTATCTCGAATCAGATCGGGATAGGACCCATAACAAATTAGTCATTAGAGGTCAGCAGTAGAGGATTATGGTCGGACACCATTCTAGGCAAGGTTATGAGATTAGCACTCAGGAGGCTACTACAGTGATAGGAATAGAGGAACTGATCTAACCAAACTTGTATCAAAATTTTACCTAAACGCTTGTTGGACCAAGTAAAGGCTTGGCCGGAAAGATCAATGATCACCAGGCTAGAAGAGCTTAGAAATTTATCCAGGTCAGACATGATGTCCGAGTAATCCACCAAACCACCACTTTTCTCCAAGGGATATAGAGCAGAGTTGAAATCCCTAGCCACCATCCAAAGGGAGACAACATTGTTTTTAATCCAATCAGCTAGATCCTGTCGTAATGCATTCCTAGCATTCCTTTGGTTAGGAGCATATACATTTATTAGGGACCAAGTCCCACCTAGATAGGAGAAAGAGGTCTTCCCATGCTACTCTTGCAGTGGAAAATTTTAGAACCATTAAACCTAGAGGGGTTCCAAATCACAACAATCCCACCTGACGCCCCATCAACATCACTATAGAAGTAGGACACACCAAGCCAAATAAACTTAGAAATCTTATCAAAATTTGTCTTCTTCATCTTGGTTTCTTGAAGTAGGCACACATCAATCTTATGTTCTATGACATAGTTCTTCAGAGCAAGCTGCTTGTGGGATCTGTTGAGCCCATGAACATTCCATGACATGACCTTCATTTCTGACCTTTCTTAGAGGACACGTCCAATGTCCTTTGTTTACCTAAGGCAATCTCATTTGTAGTTTCTCTTAGCCTAGTATGTCTCTGGCTGGGTCTGCCCGATTTAAAATCTCCTCCCACATTCGCCTTCTTTTTCCTCCCTCTTTTCTTCGAGGTTGTCCAGTTCTCTTCTTCCACAACTTTCTCCAGCACCAATCCCTTTGCATTCTCTACAGATTCATATACAACTCCATTACTCTCATCTTCCCATATATCGCCTTCTTCACCCATTGTTTCACTTGTCCCAGCAAAACCCACCTCTAGTAGGGGGTCAGCGGAAACCTCATCCAATCCTGAAACGAGGCCCAAGGCCATATCAAGAACCTCTTAGGTTTTAACAGTAGTCTCATTCAAAGTTAGAGTGGCAAGACTTACTCTAGGATCCACCAGGCCAATAGGGGAAACACCAAAGGAAGGTGAAACACCCAGAGACTTGGCCAGAGGGACACCATTCGTCGATAAGTTATTCTCCACAGGAGGTCAGGGATTCACAAAAGTAATACCCAAGTTAGGCTCCCGATTAAATGAGGATTTATAGTCAGAGATAAGGTGGCCAGCTTTAGCACACTTCTGACAATAAACAACAACATTTTCATAGCACACTGGTTGGGTCCAGTTGCCAAACTTAGAGCACAGCGTAACCAAGTTAAGAAGAGTCTTGTCCACATAGATATTCACACAAAAATGAGCAAAGACTAACCTGGACTTCAATTTGGTGATGGAATATAAAGTGATAAATTGTCCCATAGATTCCCCAATACTCTTGAAGATGGCTTCATCTCAATATTCTAAAGGTAATCCAGGCAGCCGAACCCAAATTGGCATTGATTTTTTTAGATCCACAACAGGGTTGAAACCCAATTTCCAGCGACATAAATCTAGGCTATGCTTCCCATACACCCAGGTCCCAGAGGATAGGATCATCACCAAATCCTCTAAAGCCATAAACTCGAAGAGGAAGAGGCCACCCGCCATAGTGCAGATCTCCACACTCCCCTTGAGGCATCATTTAGTAGCAGCCCACTTCCAAACCATATCCATAGAAGGATGGAAGGACAGGAAACGACCCACAAACGCATTCTCCATGCAGGAGAGAATCCTATCACTGATGCAATCGAGAATAGAAAAATCCTTCCCAGAAGTAGTAACTTCCTCAGAAAGAGGAGGAATAGGAGAAGAGTTCAGTTTTCCATTGGTCAGCACATCCTTCCAACCTAAGGTTTTTGGAAGAATCTCCACCGTCGGCACAATTTCAGCAGATACGACCAAAATCACGGGTATCTCTGAAAGACCTGAAGACAAAGGCGTTGACCAATCAGGAGTGGCCCCCAAGGGACATGAATCTGCATGTGATAAGGAGAGGATCGGGTCAGGAGGGGACAGAGGAGGACCATGGGGTCCCCCTAGGGCAGAATCCACCATGCGCACAGGAAGTTCAAAACGCAGGCAGAGGAGAGGGAAGTGGGAATTTTCATATATACGTATTGTTGATTGTACTCTACAAAAGACTATATTGTTTGTTGAAACCAATTATTGTTTAATTTATGGTTTTCCTTTTATGGCGATGGTTCTGGATGGGTTTGTTACTGTGAATTTTTGTGTTCTACAATTTTTGCCATCTAATTTAGTGTTTCATTTTTCTTTTCCTATGTGTAGATATGTATGTATGTGAAATTAGATGTAGACAACATTCATATATACTCATCTTTATATTAAGCATAATAAGAAATGTTTTTCCACATACAATGTGTTGAAAACCTTTTTGAGGTTATTTAAGGAAGAAGTTCTACAGAGATGGTGGCATCAATATTTGATATAACACTCAAAATACAGCTTATCATTCCAACAATGTGTTAGAATGTATCAATGTTGTTTTCATCTAATATGACATACATCCAAATCTGCACATAGCATTGTTCATCAGTGTTTGCCTTGCAACCATCGGTACCACATGCAAACAAACAATGCCCTATGAAAATCAACATAAACTGTATATCATTACATTCCCACACATTATTTTTGTGTGTATATATATTTGTGTAATATATTCCTACAAATGCATCCAAGGCATGCAATGCCTACATATGTTATTTCAAAACAAAATCTACATCAAAATTTGCAAAACAAAATGATTGCTTTTGCAATCATTGTGCCATGCAAAAAACACAAAATAACCTCCAACCACCTTGACAAAAATTCCACAATAGATAATTGCACTTGTACCTTCACAGAAGCTTGCCCTCCTGACTCACACCTCTGATAGAAGGTAAAGCCACATAAACCACACCAAACAATGCCTTGTTGAAAATTGTGCAGACATTCGCTATGTTTTCCAAGGTTTTAAATGGCAGGTGTTACTTACAACCATTACCACTACATGGAAACCATGTACAATAATAAAAAAATCACAGTAACAAACCCATTGAAACCTTCACCACAAAACGTGAACCATAAATGAAACTATATTGGTTTCAACAGTGATCCAGATGAAAAAATCCAACAAAACACAACATTTCACAATAACAATCCAACTCATTAACAAACAATATTGTCTTCCAACCATCGCAGATACATGAAGACCATAAATGAAACAATATACCCTAAGCTAGAGAACAACAATGAACAATGGCCTATGGAAAATAGCATAAACTATTTTCAAAACTATATTGGTTTCAACAATGATCCAAATGAACAAACCCACAAAAAACAATAATTCATAGTAATAATCCAATGCAAAAACAAACAATATTTCCCTCCAATCGTCATGGCTACACGGAGACCATAAATGAAACAATATACCCTAACCTAGAGAACAACAATCAACAATGTATTAGTACCTTTATCTATTCCCTACTATCTTAGCGCAATGGTATCATAAAAGGGTTATTAATGATGCCATAAGAATTCTTAAATGTGGTCACTTGATCTCTCTTAGTATGTATCAATCTTGTTTGAATCTGCTATGACATACATACATATCTGCACATAGGGGTAATAAGATGAAACACAACAAAATCAATGTTCCAAATAACACTTACAATATAGCTTATCATTCGCTACATGTAGATATGTAAGCATCCTCTGCTTTCTCTCAGATTGCATCCCTACCATCTGGACTTCCCCTCTACCTATCGGCTCATCGTTGCATGTAACTATATGCAACTGCTAGTCTTATTATATCTTCTTCTTTATTTATTTTAATATTTATTTGGATAAGATTATGAAAGTAGTGAATAATTAATTTTAAATATCATAGGAATAAATAGTGCACAAATAATTAATAAAATCTAACTTTTGTACTTGTAACAATTCATATGTCAACACATGAAATATAAATTAACAAGGATAATCTTTCAAAAACAATCCCTAACCTATGAACATAAAATCTAATGTAATGAAATAAAATAAATTCTAAGTCTAGAGCTATTGTTCTTGTTTTAAGTAAACGTGGTAGAGCCACTATAATTTATTAAATATAAAAAGGTTGTATAGATCCTAGTTCAAGCGAGCATACCAGCAAGAAAGAACCAGGAAGAAAACCTTTGGTTATAGTTCGAGCTATTGTTACTTCAAATGTAGAGAAATATTTTTGTTGATGGCATTAGGTCCTCAAAATCTAAGATTTAGCAGTTGCTTCTTCCTTAATTTATGACCCTAAACTAATTATTCAAGAGAAGTTTTATAAACTAGGATAGGAATGTAAAGAATAATACCAATAATGGTCAAATTCTAACTGAACAATGGTTACAAGTATAATTGGTCTCAAACAATGGAAATTATCAATGGATTGCATCAACTATCTTCTTCAAAATTTGAATACGTGGGAGACTAAAACTATATTATTTGTAGAAACCTCAATGATTTGGAGTCAAGAACTTTATTGGTGGATTTAAATCAAATAAATTAGGCTAATAATTAAAGGGAAACTCACATTTTTAATTAAACAATGGGTAGATATAACTAGAATGAATTCATCACTTTAATGAAATCATTTCTTTGATAATAAAAATTTTGTCACAATGAACTCCAAACTAAGGGCGGAACATAGTTTTTGGTTTGAACAAACAAGCAAACATCTAGCAAATGAAAAATTGTAAGCCAAAGGGATACATGGAAAGATCATATGCCTATTTTATGAATCTTTGATCATCATGAAAAATGAGTATAAGTTCATTCATTTTAGCACTTACAATAATTTATTTAGATGAATGTTATTGGTGGATTTAAATCAAATAAATTAAGTCGAGAATTAAAGGGAAACTCACATTTTTAATTAAACAATGGGTAGATATAACTAAAATTAATTCATCACTTTAATGAAATCATTGATTTGATAATAAAAAGTTCATCACAATGAACTCCAAACTAAGGGCGGAACATAGCTTTTTGTTTGAACAAACAAGCAAACACCTAGCAAATGCAAAATTGTAAGCCAAAGGGATACATGGAAAGATCTAGAAGTCTTTCATGTGACACCTTACTCTAGAGACATTGGTCAAATATCACATTGTTATGTTTTATGTTAAATAGATCTATTTTATAAATCTTTGATCATCATGAAACATGAGTATAAGTTCATTTATTTTTTAGCACTTACAATAATTTAATTAGATTAATGTTATTGGTGGATTTAAATCAAATAAATTAGGCCTAGAATTAAAGGGAAACTCACTTTTTTAATTAAACAATGGGTAGATAAAAGTAGAATGAAATCATTGCTTTGATAATAAAAATTTCATCACAATGAACTCAAAACTAAGGGCAGAACATAGTTTTTGGTTTGAACAAACAAGCAAACACCTAACAAATGAAAAATTGTAAGCCAAAGGGATACATGGAAAGATCTAGAAGTCTTTCATGTGACACCTTACTCTAGAGACATTGGTCAAATATCACATTGTTACGTTTTATGTTAAATAGGCCTATTTTATGAATCTTTGATCATCTTGAAACATGAGTATAAGTAGAATTCATTTTTTAGCACTTACAATAATTTAATTAGATGAATTTTATTTATCTAACCCTTTAAGATCATATTTTCTCCTCTTTGTAAAATTTATCTTAAATTATAATTTTGTATCCTTAAAAATTAATAAACAATGATATTTTTTTTACTATATAACCCACTTAAAATACATATTTCAATATAAAATAATTTTCCATATTTTATAATTTTATAGTCTCATTTTAACTTTTAATTATTTTTTAAAACAATCTGTTATAACAACCCAAAGCATATTATAAATTATCTTCTACACGGAATACATATCAAATTCAAATTTCATCTAAATATTTTATATATAAATGGATGTGTACTTCAATATATAGGGACAAGGTTGCATCCCTCTCAAACAAATCTGAGAGTTCATGTTTTTACAATTAACAGAGTCATAATACAAACACAAGATAAATCATTATTAAAATTTCACTGAAGCTATATTTCCATGCATGTTGAAATATGAGGTTTGGTATGCTTACTTTTAAGTGTTGACCTAATGAAACCATGAAAGTCGTCTATGTGCTACTTTCTTCCAATGTGGGACTAAAAATTACTTATATTTTTGATAAGATAAGCAGCATTTTTAGGGTGTTGTACCCTTCACACAAAAATCCCAAAGGGCCAAAGGAAAGCATAGTTCAAACAGAGCTTGAACTAGAAGAACAAACAAAAACAGCTGACCGACAATTGTAGAATGACCAAAAAATTAGAACACCCCCAAAATAGAGGGGTCTAAACTGACTCCCCAAACCCGAGGTCGTGAGGAGGCAACAGATTTGGGGAGACCCTTCTTCTTCCTCAACACAACCAACCAGGAAGGCTCAAAATCGAGAACCAACGAGCAAGGCCAAGGGAGCGGATCCACCACAGCCGCACTGGGAGAGGAGCCACCACACAGTGAGGGAGTCGGCAGCGAAGCAGTGGAGAAAGAGGTTGTCAAAGGTCCAGCAGATTCAAACAACAAAGGACGTGTAGGTGCTGACAGAACATCAACAGCAGAAGGTTCTGATGGAACAGAGACTACAGAAGGCTCTGTGGAAAGGATAACTGGAAGAGGGTCCTAGGAAGCCATGGGAGGGTCTTCCTCCACATAGGAACTAACTGAAGGCACTCCCAAAGGAGGAGAACCCACAATGAGATGGTCTGAGAGAGCATCCTTCCACCAAGTCACAACGCTCTTGCGGCAGACATGAGGGCAAGCAGAGACCAAGTGACCCACCAAAAATAAACTCCTACACCGAAAGGGGAGACCTTCATAGTCCAAGAGTTGCTTCCAAGGTCTGTCCTCCACCAACAAGACCGCATCACTATGGAGAGGTTTTGAGATGTCCAAATCAACTAACAACCGAGCAACCGTAGTATGCCCAAGCTCTCTAGTTGTAGAGTCCACCATTAAGAAGTGTCCAATGGTGTTGCCAATAGCTTCATAACATGATTCCTCCCAAAACTGGAGAGGGAGATTCGACAAACAGACCCAGACAGGTCTGGTGTTCAATGGCTCTGTAAGGGGATTGAACGAACGAGACCAAGGCCTGATAGATAGGGAATGAATACCCCACATCCACCCACTATCCAACACATAATTTTTCTCCACATAAGAGGCAAAGGTAGCAATAAAAAAACCCCTAGCGCTAGGGTAGAGCTCGATCTCCCTAGAAACCAACGGCTTCCAGGAGTTGGACACCCAAGAATGGAGATCGGGGAGGGAAGGCCACAAGCCATTGAATCTGCAAACCACTCCCTACACCAAATAATAAACCTCATTTTCAACTACCTCAAAACCACAAACCACCACAAGAGAATCCAGGGCACAGGGCAAAGGCCGACGAGCTTGAGCAGGGGGTCGAGCACCCACCTTAGCAGCCTCAAAAAAGGATTTCACCCAACCAGAAGAACCCCCAGCAAGAGGTGGGACATCCAACCTAGGAATAGAGCCAGTAAAAGTAGCAACAGTCAGAAAGCAGCAACCGGAGGAGGGACAACCCATACAACACCAGGAGGAGAGGAAGCGCGCACATCACAGTCAAGATGATCTGAAGACTCGCTGCACAGAGGATCTGCACAAGGAACAACCAGAGGGAAACCACCGAAGGGGCCCCCACGGGCCATACCCACAGTAGAAGACTTCGCGTCTAGTCCAAGCACATCTACACCAAACGCATCCGCCAATCCAACTCCAACGTCATTTGAATGCAAGGTTTTCCCGCTCACATTTTCTAGCTGTTGAGATCTCATCATGTTGTTTTTTTAATAATTACTTATGTTGGCCTCTGCATTATGATTCAATTTATAGTGTAAATCCATTATGTGTCAACAATAAGTTGGGTATGTGCAGAGCCTCTCTCTCAACTATGATTAGAATGCGCAGTTATGATGTCTCCACCACCAACCATTTCATTTTTTTCTCAAAGGGTTTTGAAAGATAATCTTAATTAATATAATTGTTGTTCTTTAAATTTTTTATTAATAAGATCAATCTGTTATTAAAATTCTTGAGAATGAAGATCATTTATTTAATGTTGTAATTATATTGATTAATTTATGTTTTAAAAGTAAAATATGGAGTGTCATAAAATTCTCTCTTTAAACATCATCTCATTCATTGATCAAATAGTTAGTAATTTTACACTTCATCTATATTAAAAAAATGATCAATACTGAAATTAGACTTTGACTACTGAATTGAATTATGTTTAAGAATAATGAAAAATTATCTTTATTTAAATCTGATATAATATCTTTTTCTTTTTAAAAATAAATTTTATATAAAGATTTTTTTTTATAATGATCAAATAATCTGGTCACAATTTGAAATCTCATCCATATAAAAATTCAATGAATAAAATAAATATAACTTGATTTTAATAGTAATATACCCACAAGAATGCTTGAAAGGTTAACATAAACAATGAATTGTAATTGTGTGTATTGTGGAAGGGCAGCTTTGTTTGACTTGCAAAAGCAAATTGCTGAAAAATCTCCATCTTTTAGGAGGGTAAGTTCATGCTGATTTGGCATAGGAATCCTCAGGAAATACAGGCATGCAGGATTCATTTTACTTTTTTAATTTGCACGTGAAATATTGGTTTCTAACATCTATAATACACTGTATATCAGCACATCTTCCTTGTTTGATCCAAAGCAAAACAAAACTACCTTATCAAACAGTTGTATAATCCATATCTTCTATCATGCTATGTGCTCATGGTACATTAATATAATGGACCATGTGCAGTATTATAATAGGATTCATCTCCATTGCTCTTTAAAATCCATTTTTCTGACTTGCACATCTGGAATGTTCGAAAAAAGGATACCAGTACTGGGTCCCACATGGAGAATCGTTGGAGATAAGGAATAGATAATACCAGAGTTTGAGAAAGTAGGGGAGCAAGTTTCAGAATATAGCTAAAAAAAACCGCCTGGAGATGGAAATAATAACTTAATTCTTAAGTTCCTTCAAAATAACTATATGCTTTATCAGTCGTCTATCTTTACTGTTTGAATTTCTAAGTTTTCCTATTTATTCAAAAATTTCTAAGTTAGGATACCCATATGATTTTCTTCGTTTTTTCCTCTGACATGAGTTTTCCATGTGGGTCATGTGTTTGCAAGCTGTTAAAGGAATGCTCGCATAACATATTTGGAAAGAGTTAAGCATATTTTTTTCTGTGTACAGAGTAACTATTGATTGATTGATTGATTGATTGATTGATTTTAATAACGTCCACGAGACCAGTCAGTTTATGGGACCAACGGAAAGAAACCAAAACCATCTCAGCCAAAACAACAACAAAAAAAAGACAATAGACCCCAGCAAACTACTTCTTCTTGTTTTCCAACTCTTTACTGATTTTGTTTCTTCTGCTGTGAATTTTGATAAGATAACTTGCTGTTTTATCTATCTTTTCCTTTTCAAACAAGACCACTAAAGATTTGAATTTTGATCAGATAACTTACTGATTTATCTATCTATTCACATTTGACTTTTGACTGTTTACCCAATGGCCATTGGAAAAGATGCATTATTTAGGGTTAAATAGCAGAATTCATGATGTGGGTTGTCAATTGATTACATCGAGGAAGGGTAGAATGGCTGCAAAATCGGCTGTCTGCCATTATCGTTATTAACTTAGTAGTAAAAATTTAATACTTGCTCACTTTTTAATAGATAGGGAAAATGGGGCAAAGTAGTGGACAAAGCACGGTTTCAGTTCACTGTAATTTACTTTTTAGTACCGTGAATTCAAATTCACTGTTTCCACCGAGACTCTAGTTGGATTCACGTTGTATACTCGGTCACTTGTAATTGACAGGCTCCAACTTGCTCACGTTAAAATTCAGATATTCAATTATCAATATTTTTTTAATTTTATGAAAGATTAAGTTTTTATTTTAAGTTAAATATTTCATATGTTGTTTGTTATTTCTTATGAATAAATATTATTTCTTAAAAAGTTAATATTATAAATGTTTAAGAAAATGGATTGAAGAAGTTATACTCTTAAATTTATATGGGTTAAGTATGGGTTAAGTTTGAAGTGTTAAAAAATATAAAACAATTAGGCAAAGTCATTCAGTAATGAGAGTTGATTAGTCATCCAATTTGACATCAGTGAAGTCTAGATCATTGGGAGCAAGCTCCTAATTAGTGATGATTTCCTATTCGTTTTCTTCTTCCGCAAGTTAAATGTCATGGTCAAGAAAGATGACTAAAGCAAGGTAAATAAATTTGTTAAAATTCAACTAGCCAATTGCCTCTTGGATCTTCCTCGAGAGGGTTAAGAATCACATGTCTAAGAATCATGACCTCTTTGACCAGATTGATTGTGTCCATGTTTACCCTCATAAGGTGAAGAGTGAACCCTTTTGGAAGCAACGAACTATAACAACTATGATCTAGAAACACCTAGAGATGTGCCACTTCAAGTGCAACTTAATTGGCTTGCACTTGAATTTGCATAAAAATATTATAACAAATCATAACACTTTAGTATAAAATAAGAAATGAATATCAATAAAACAACCAATGAAAACATAAGATTTTTCTATCTTTCTAAATGTTAAAAAAAATTGAGATCAATATATTTTTAAAATAATAAATAACATATTGATTGTTTTCTTTATCTCATAAGTTTTATAACATAAAGAATAAGCTTGTTATTAAAAAACATTGATGATTCTTAATGTAGATTACAAGCATATAATTTTAAGTTGGATTTTTTCTTAATACATATTTAATATAGAAAGAGTAACTTTGATATAATAGATCAAATGTTTATTTTCCTAATTAAAAAAATTAAATAATAAATATCATAAAAACAAATACATTTTTGGACTCTTCAATTTTTTGAAACTTGATTTTGATGTGAGTATTTTCTACTTAAACTAAATTAATTTTATAAATTCTATCTTTTTCAATTTTTTAAAATTGTGATTTTGATGTTGGTACTTTGTACCTAAACTAAATTATTTTGTAATTTTAATATAAATTTTATTTTTCTAGTTAAATTTAGAATTATTACTATTATGATCAAATTTTGGATTCCCTTTTATCATTGGAATATTTAATATTAAATTTCTTAATAACTCATAAATATATACTTTATAATTTAACAAAATATTTAATATTTTTATTATTTCAATTATTTTGTAAAAATTATTTCAAAATGTTTATGCTTCCAATTTTATTTTTTAAAATAATATGTATTATAGCTTTTTGTTAAATTGCTAATTTATTTGTACAACTCTTTCAAAATTTTAAATTCTTATATATTGTTCTTTGGGTACTTTCTACCTTTAAAACTATTTTTATTTTTATAAATTTTAATTTTTTAATTAAAATTTCTAATCATTCGTAGAATTGTATTGATTTTTAAATTCTCTTTTATCACAAGTATTTGTAAATATATATTTTAAATTGTTAATTTATTTGTACAACTCTTTCAAAATTTTAAATTCTTAGATATTGTTCTTTGGGTACTTTCTACCTTTAAAACTATTTTTATTTTTATAAATTTAATATAAATTTTAATTTTTTAATTAAAATTTCTAAACATTCTTAGAATTGTATTGATTTTTAAATTCTCTTTTATCACTAAGTATTTGTAAATATATATTTTAAACTATATAGAAAATATAATAAATTGTATACTCTTATTATAATTAATTTAAAATTTATTATTATATACAAAAATAGCTTTAAAATGTTGTTTAAAAGATTTGTGTCAAAGATGTTCTTTCTTTAAACTTGCATTTTTTAGTATTATTTTAATCACGCACCTAAAATGTATTGTAATGGTGAAATTTGTATACCTATGTCAATTTACCTTTATTTTTGGATCCATTTTGATAATGTTTTGATGTGATTATATATTAGAAATATGGTATACATTTGTGTATCATTGGATTCATTTTCTTATTTGTCATCTATTTGTATTTACATATATTTTTATGCATTTATTTTTATTTTTATACAATCATCATTTATTATTTATCACCTTGATATTTAGAATTTCATTTCACACATCAACCTTGCAATCTTGGGAATTGATAAAAAAAATTAAAAAACATATTTTAAATCTTTGTTGACTCATATTTCTATTCTATTGACCATTATTAATTGACTTAGCACATGTTTGTGTAATTAGTTGTTATGTGTTGGTATTTAAATATATTTAGTGTTCATCATTTCATATTAAGTGGACCATTGATTATCACTTGGCTCAAAAATATTCTACCAACACTTCACTTTGGAGCACTAAAAGGAAGCGTATTCTATAAAAATTTATTGAAGGACATTTGCACAATTGAAGAGATTTGTTTCTTTTATTTATTTCCACAACCATAAAATCAAACCAATTAAGTAGGTCATGTTAGGAGAACTTAACTTTAATGATATAGTGATTTCACCAAAATAATATTAAATGCCTTCAATATTTAATTGTGAGGGAAGAACAAAGAAATAAGTCACATATCTCTACTATTAACTTTCTTCATACGGGTTATATATCACTTATTGCATCAAAACATTCTCACAAGAGACAAAATTGATTCTAAAAAGCACAAATTCAATCCACTAAGAATTTGAAGACTACACTAGTCTCAAGAAATTTTGTGAATAATAAATACCTATTTTCATTATTTAGATAATTAATAAATCAAACCCCAAGTTGCTACTTCTAGTGTATCCTTAAGCCCCCCAAGATTGTGTTTTTTGAATAATTTTTTCTCCAAAGACCTCACTATTTGCTTCAGTTCTCATAGGTCTAGGAGGGAAGCCATGAATCTTGACGTGATATCCGAATTCACCCTATAGCGCTCTACTTCTTTGAGGAAATCCACACCAAGAATCATTTTGATAGCTTTTAAATCCCTTATTGTGGGATGTTTCATGATCACCTTTAGGCGTTGGTCTATGATAGCACCAACAAAAGCTATTTGACACCTCGAAATTGTGAGAAATTTTGGAGTTTCCATTCTTAGATCTCAACTTGTTACCAAACACATATGATGCAGGCAGAGTAGTGATAGTATCACCCTGCCACTTTGAATAGAATCATTTCCATACAAGGGGGAATTTATTTCCTCATTTTATTCCCATAAGAGGAAATAATGATTCATTTTAAAACTTTAATTCCCATTTTGGTGCATGCCAACTCGAGTTAGAAGTACAAGGTAGCCATCTAGCGAAGATTGTATCACAACACAAAAGTACAAAGTAGCCACCTAGCAGGGATGTTGAAAAGACTATAGAATGACTTAATCTGACTTTCACCCAGGCCAATTTTCTAAAAGTGTGTTATGAAATAACTTGTTATTAATAGAAAATCCCTTGAGCATCTATCAATCAGAGGGAACATAAGTTGAACTACCACCAAATGTGTGATTGTATTGCATGTTGACAAGTAATTTATGACCTCAAATTAATATGCTTAATTTAATGCAAGTTCCATTAGACCAAACTCATGAGAACCCAAAGGTAGCTTATGAGGGAAATTAGGGAGGCTCAAAAACCAAAACCAAAGATACCACATGGAAAGCTCACTCAACAAGGAGTAGAAAGAGAAGAGAAAGGGCACTCAAAAAAGTGTTCTAGAGCTACCACATGTAAAAGAATAAGCTAGCTAGGGACAAAGGACCCACCAAGAAGCCTATCGAAATGCACAATGACAGAGTAAATTTGCACATGGTAGGCTATGGAAGAGGGTAGCAAATAAAAAATAATGAAACAAATTTGAAATAAGGAGGTGCACATCATTGCCACACGGCATCGAAGCATAACCCGCCAAGCAGTCAAGCAGTAAGGCAGAGTTGCAATAGAAGAGACTGGAAAAAAAAATTGCTAGCTTTCCATGAAACAAAAACACAGGAGGTGGGTGAAGAAAAAAAATCCAAAGGGCACAAAGGAAGAACAAAACAAAAAGCCAAGGTGAAGGGGCAAAGAGGGTAACACGGAAAAAGTGCAAGACCAAACAAGAAGCCGCAAGGGGAGAGGAACATAGGTGGAACTCAACCTCACTTGAAATAAGAGCAGAGGTGAGTAGCGGGGAGGAGACAACTATCATGAAAATCACAGTAGCAAGGAGGGTGTTGGCAAGAAGTTGAGTTCACTTTTTGGCCAAAAAGTGGAAGTGTTTTCCCTGATTTTCAGAATTTGACACATTTGACCTTAAAATTTGAAGCACTTAGAGATAGAATCCTGAAAAAGTCACTAATCATAAAATGTAGTACTTGGACTCTAGTTTCCAAATATGTAATTATTTCAATACCCAGATGATACAAATTGATTTTCAATAGGCATTTCTAAAAACCACTATTTAAAAGTCACTTTTTTTTTACCATACCATGCATGTGTACGTCATCCATATTTTGACCTAAATAATCATATATTTCTAAATCCTTTTGAGAAAATATTTTTAACTCACTGAAGCACGTTTTTCGATATTTTTTGAAATTTTTTATTGAATTTTTTTTTTGTTAAATTTTTACTGGCCATATTTATCATTTTGAAAAGACGTCGTGTACGTCATGCATGAGATGACCTAAACTTATCTTTTTTTGATTTTTTTTTTTAAATTGAAAAGAATTATCTGAAGTACATTTTAGTGCAAATCATTTTACAAAAAAAAATTAATAAAAAGTTATTAAAATACTAAAAAAACCTGATATTTCAAGTTTATGGACCAATTTCATCATAAATTAATTGAAAAATAGAAAAAATAATCCAATTATAAAAAAAAATCTATATTTGGAATCTGCATTGTCTCATCTATAATGGTTTTTAATTTCATCAAAAAAATTTGCAAAAAAGGTCTTCAAACATATGTCCAAAGTCACTATTTTCCTATGACATTGTCAAGACCTTCAACTTGCAGGTCAAACTAGGTCCAAACCCAAACCAAAAAACAAGCCAAACATCCGACCAAAAATTCAAATTTTAAGAAACAAGATCTTGTTTTGTAAATCGGGATCCCATTTCTTTTTATTTATTATTTGGACCATTATAAAATAAATAGGATCTCATTTTTATAAACGAGATCCGTTTTCACTTTTAACCATTTTTTAAAAAAATTTACTGGCAAAATGGTTGTCAATTCTGCAACTTGACATGTACAACCAACTGTGACAAATTCACCTAGTTTCTATCAAGTTTTGCCTTTATAGGTCTTCAACTTGCAATTTGAATTGAATTTTTGAAAGGAGGCACCATTGGAATAGTTTTTTGAGTGGAATTGTGTTTGTTTTCTACTTGTTTGAAGGAACAAAAGAGAAATACTTTCACTATTGACATTCATTTGTGCTTGAGAATTTTGTAATCATGGGTTCACAAGCTCGTAATAAGAGGAAAGATAGGAAGGTATTGACCACTAAAGAAATTGAAGCAAAAGAGAGAGAAAGAGGAAAACAGGCAAAGAGATAGAAGAATGAGGATTCAATCAATGAATAATGTTGAAGCATCCAATTCCATAGCTATTGAGGATAAAAACATTGAGGAGACCATGGTTGTAGACAATACTAATTTGCAAGAGGTCAATTTGGAAAATAATATGATTATACAAACTAGTCCTGGTATGTCTTCAAATCCCCCTTTCAATGTTATGGAGAATGTTTCAATAAGCACAAATCCAGGTACGTCTTCAAATCCATATTTTAGTGAAATGAAAACTTGTTTTGTAGAATTTTTACAAGATGTTGGATTTAAGGATGTTGACATTGATAATATTCATGTAGAGAAGAAGATTTTATACAAATTGTTGAAAATGAAAATCATTTAAATGTTGTTGAAAATGAAAATGAAAATCGTTTTATTGATGAAAAATGAAGATGAAAATGAAAATGAAAATCGTTTTGAAGTTACAAATGAAAATGAAAATAAAAATCTAGGATGTGATGTCGAAAATGAAAATATTATTTTTAAAATTGAAAGTGATGTTTTGGATAATCTTCTTTGTAAGATTTCTTGGAGACAAATAAGAATGCATGCTAATAGATTATACAAATAAATATTTTATCGTAAAAAACTTTCATTTTAATGTGAACTAATGATGCAATTGATGAGAATGTAGAAAATGAGAATTTAGAAATGAAAAATTTAGGCATTTTTGTTAAACCAAGAAGAAAATATCAATCACTAAAACATGCTATGACTATTGTTGCTAGTGCCATTGAGTCTATTGGAAAAAATAGTCGATCTAAAGATAAGAATGCAGCAAGAAGAGCTATAAAAATTGATATAGTTAATAAAGAAACTTTGAATAAAAGAATGGTAAGCAATATTGGTGAAATTCCAAAAATACATCCTAAAACATTGCTAAGAGCGGAAAAAAGAAGAGAAAGCATAGAAAACGATCAAATCAGCCAATGTTGGAGTTTTACTAGCCGAATCCCGAGGTCTAACATAAAATTGAATGTTGAAATCAAATCTTTGATTGAAAAATATTGGCATGATAATACTAGGGTATCATCTAATGCTAAAGATGTTTTAAAATTAAGAGTGGGGTCCAAAGTTCATGATCCTCATCCAAAACACTTATTAGATACAACACAAAGTGAATTTTATAGAACATTTTGTGGTGATTTAGTATTACTTGTTAATATTAAAATAAGCCAAAGGTATTTTGAAAATGTAAACCTTGGTATGTAAAAATTAATAAGCAACGAATATCTTGTTGATGTAAAATGCATGTTCAATTTTGTTTTTTTTATGTTTTTTTTTATATATACATTGTACTTTACACACTAACATGATTATGCAGGAATGTGGTATTAATATGCCACCTGAAACAATAAGGGAGTTTATATCAAGTTTTTGTTTTTTAAGATCTAATGGGAAATTATTTTATTTAAATTCATGTATTTCTGGACAATGTACTAGTTGTGGCAATCTTTCATTCTTAAGAGTTTGTATGCATGAAAGTGTCGATAATGATTTTGGACAACAATTAGTGGATGTTAAAAGATTTAAGAATGTTGACTATTCTTTAAAAGAAGGAAAAATTAGAAAGTGTTGTAATTTAGTTACAGAAAAATGTAGTATAGATGCATTCATATCAAAACTTAAAGAATAAGACTGTACCAAAATATGTCATGCACTCTTTATTAGTGTAATTATTTATTTATTACACTAGCATAAGTTAACTTAGGCTTTCATTTAATAATTTAGTCCTAGGTTGCATTATTAAATAAATCATAAATAAGGGGGTAACTACCCTTTCCATGTTTGTAGGAGATAAGATTCCTTCTGGAAGATGAGTTATCTTTTCTAGAACTTATCTCAATCATTTCATCATTCCCTAGGTTGTTAGTTAGGGTTCTCATGTTGTCACATGTTGTTAGATCAAGACACATGGCAATATCTTAATGCATCTTGTATCTCACGCTTTCCTATATAAATAGGGTTATTGTATCATTTGTATCATACTTCATAACTCATCATTTGAGAGGTCTTAATATCAAGAAAGCTCATATTCTTGCATATCCTCTCGTAGAAGGTTTTTCATTGATTTTGCAAGTGTTCCTAGGTGTCGAGCTAATATCTCCAGCTCTTACATGGTATCAGAGAAATTTGAGGCTCTTACATGATATCAGAGCATGTTTGACTCTTTCATGGTATCAAAGCCTTACCTACAAGACCCTTCTCAAATTTGAGGATTGAGCTATGGCTATAAGATCTTGGTGATTTTTTGTAGGTTGGAGGGTTTGCATCTCGAGTGACTTTCTGGAGCAAATTGAGTGAAATATGACCTTTCCATTGCGTACAAAAGGCCCAAAGCCCCCATTTTTATACAAAATACTTCATATTCTGAGGTAATTTATGTTTTTGTGATTTAAAAAAAAATCAGGCAATTATCTTAAATTTGATGGCCAAATGACCGTCATGGAAGCCCCATCATGTCTTAATTAGGCAGTTTTCTTAAAATCACCATAAATATTGACTCGGGTATCAGATTTTCAGAAACAAGATATCATTGGAAAGTTGGTTCTGAGCTCTATCTAGTGGTGTAGAAATTACTATCAAATTTTATTCCTGTAATATTTTATTTTGTTTGAAGTCAAATCTCCCATTTCAACCTCTAAGCTCATAACTTTCAGCCAGTTTCTCCGATTTTGGTGATTCAAGTTGCGTTTGAAAGGTATTTAGGAGCTATATAATTGCGTCCATGCATATTTTCTAGATTCAGCACTAGGTATTATTTATTCAGTATTTTTTACATTTGGCATTTTGACTGATTACTTGGACATCCTAAGTCCTGGAGAGGTTCTATCAATTTGGGAAGACTTCATTTGCAATATATATCATATTTGGGAGTTTCTATTTCATTTTAAAGGATATTTTATTTATAATCTTGGAGATATATCATAGTTCATTATGGGGTTTTCATTTCACCCTGCTTTGATTATGTTGAAAAGGGGAAACTATTAACAATGGATAAATGGTATCATCGCCCTTCTTTGATGGCTTCATTTATTGTCACATTTGTATAATCTTGTTCCCCCTCCTGGTACTGACGATAAGAAATTTGCTTGGAATTGCAAAAGGGATCATGTCTTAGGAGTCATTGTAATGCATATTGATGTTTCCACTTTGAAAAGTGTTGATCATTGTGATTTCCCTCACACTCTTTGGACTAAAATTTGGGAGATACATGGAGATCATGATACTCAACAATTCCCAAATGATCATATTTCAGATTGCCTTGTGCCTCTTCATCTTTCAGACAGGATACCCTATGATGCAGATACTATGCGAGAGTTTGAATATTTGGAATACTTTGAATCTTCAGATGAGGATGAAGAGAGTTCTTCAGATACTCCTTCTTCTCCATCAAAGACAATTCATGTACCTTCACCTTCAGTGATTCCATGTGCAGAGTCATTGATTGAGGCTCATATCATTCTTGTTCAGTAGGACCATTCATCTCATGTTGATGAGTCATTGAGCATGACCATTAATTCATTACAATCAGTATTTCATTGTCTTCCTCATTGGGATTCCTATTTTTAAACATCTAAATTTGATCGCTTATATTTGGCCAAATTTACCCATTTCGTCTAAATATCATTTTATCCACACTAGCTAAATAATGTTACTATTATTTAATTAATCCCCCTAAAGTCTTCTAAATCCCTAAGGTATTTAGTTAAATAATTAAATACCTTGCCCCTTTATCTCTTTCTTCCAAGGAATTAAATAAATAACCCACTTATTTAATTCTCTTTGTGTCTCATCCACACTTAATCCTAATTCATCTCCTAATCCCATCATTAGGGATGTGACACATCCCTAATCCATGATTAGGATGTGTCACATCCTCCAATTTTGCAAGTTGGCTCCTAATCATCATTAACCACCTAACCCTCTTCTAATCTTTCATCACTAGTCTAATCAATCCTTTAGTCAACTCTTCCCACATCCATTTTATTCTTCCAACACCCTTCATGAAATTTTTAATTCCATTTACAATCCCCATGTCCTTTCCAATAGGAATTTTAAATTCCATTTATTTATCCCATGCATTTCTCTTCCCCATAATCTCTCATGGGTCACATCAACCACATGGGACAAGGAATTTGTCTTATCCATTGGGTACTTTCAATCATGTGAATTAAAAATTCACATTTATTTCTCCAACCACTTCTCCCATCCCCATGGTGACAAGAGAGGACTTTTTAAAAGTCCTCACTTGTCACTATCAACCCCATATGGGGACAAGGAATTATTTTTTGAGGAAATCCTCTTCAATCCCAAGGTACTTGCAAGTACCTCCACCTCATATGTCCTTTTCCATGTCACTTGTCATCTTTCCACCTCACATTCCACATGGCAAGATGTGAGGATTTGTGAGTCTTCAACTCACCATAGCCCTCCATCTTGTCCATGATGGCTTAATCCTACCCATCCATTCTTCTTTAAATTGAGAGGCTTGGTCTCGAGTCAATGGGATTAGAGACAATTTTAAACAAGAATTCAATCCATTCTTGCATTCAAACCATTTTGCACTCACTCTCTTAGCATTTTGCAACCATATTAGCCATTAGTGTATTTCACCTACCATCTTCAATCACTACACCCACCTCCATTATTGCATGCATTTTTTCATCAAGGAGCATACACCCAAGCATCTTCAAGGACAAACCAACTCACCAATCTAAACAAGCAAAAAGGTATAACATTTTCATTTGTTTTTGTTGTTGTTTGTTTAGATTCAACTAGGCCTAATCTGAGGTGTTTTTTGTGTTTTCTTTGTTGCATTTCCATTTGTTTTGCATTTTAGACTTAGTTAAAACACCTGCACACACTATCTATCAAACATTGCATCCTTGTTTGTTGAGTCTCACATTTCAGATTTGGATGACACATTTGAGGGGATATCTCTCCTATTTGATGACATCCATTGCACACTTGTTGTCAAACCATCATGGTCTTTAGATATTATTCAGCATCAGTTTCCACATCGTCCTGATTTGTCACCTTCTTTATTGATTGGGAATGTACCTAATTTGATTGTGGCATCTTCATCTTCATCAACAAAGGAGACACATGAGCAACTTTCAGAGACATCATCATCCATATCCATCCATCCTTCTTTCAATTCCTATCCAGAAGGGAAGCATCCCTGCATTTCTACTTGGTTTTATTTCTTTCGAAAGGGAGACAAGTTGTTTGTCGACATTGGATCATGTTTTGTCTACAGGAACTTACCATTTTTGCAGCTGATCACATATTATGGGGGGGCTATATAGTACCTCTATTTTCCTCCTATGGGGGGCTATTGATTGTATTTTATCCATGTGACGGATGGTGTACTTGGGGGGTATTATGGAGTCCTCCATCCTTCCTCACTTATCTGCATTTCATCTCTTTTTTGGAGAGGGGTTTTCTTCCTACTGGGTTTTCCCCTTTACTCTGTTTGTGGGAGATTTGTTGCATTTTATCTTCATTTGTAAATGGGTACCTAAAATGGCCATCATGTAGCCAGGACCCATCATCCATCATCATCTCTGCATAATCATTGCATTTTTCATTTCCTCCCTAAGTTGTACTTATGGGGGGGTGTTAGTGTAATTAATTAATTATTACACTAGCATAAGTTAACTTAGGTCTTCATTTAATAATTTAGTCTTAGGTTGCATTATTAAATAAATCATAAATAAGGGGGTAGCTACCCTTTCCATGTTTGTAGGAGATAATATTCCTTCTAAAAGATGAGTTGTCTTTTCTAGAACTTATCCCAATCAATTCATCATTCCCTAGGTTGTTAGGTAGGGTTCTCATGTTGTCACATGTTGTTAGATCAAGACACATGGAAACATCTTAATGCATCTTATATCTCACCCTTTCCTATATAAGGAGGGTTATTGTATCATTTGTATCATACTTCATACCTCATCATTTGAGAGGTCTTAATATCAAGAAAGCTCATATTCTTACATATCCTCTTGTAGAAGGTTTTTCATTGTTTTTGTAGGTGTTCCTGGGTGTCGAGCTAATCTCTCTAGCTCTTACATGGTATCAAAGAAATTTGAGGCTCTTACACTCTCAACATGCTCAATGGCTTGATGGCCAATTTTGCGTATGTAGAAACACATTTTTAGTTGGTATTATACTATCAGTGGTTGATTTTTCGGAAAACTATACTCTAGATCTGCAAGAGGAAAGCCAATCACAATATTACAATTTAGTGCAAGTGGCTATGTTTGCTCAGATTGTTTATAGACATTCAGATGATAGCACAGAGGATGATAGAAATTTTTTTAGGGAGTATCATTTCTATTTGAGTGACAACCGGTTACACTCGTCGGAGTTTTTTCAATACTATTTCAATATATTTTATACAAATTTAAGAGAAAGAGGAATCTAGATGACAAAACATCTCATATGGTTGGATAATTGTATGGGACAGTTCAAGAATGCTCGAAAATTTCATCAGTTAAGTAGGGTTCACAAGTCCAACATATTTGGAGTTTTTTTAAGCTGGGCATGGTAAAGGAGAACATGATGGAGTTGGTGTGTGTTTTAAAATAATTCTTTCTAGAGAACAATTTAAATTTGAGGATGCAGTAAAATTTAAAGATGCAGGTGGGATTGTGGTTTGGTGCAATACAAGCTTATCTACACTTGGTTTAAGCGAGTACTCTACAGTTCATATATTCTTTTGGTTGGTTGAAGAAGAGAACTTTCTACCTAGACTTGATTGTGAGACAATCAGTGGATCTACTAAATGGAATTCATTTAAGAGTTTGAATGCAAGAACATGGACTATCTAGACAAGAGAGCTTGCATGTTTTTGTCAATTTTATATTTCAAGAGATTGGGAAGCATGTGAAAATATAGAATGGGTTGAAGAGTGGAAGCAAAGATTGTTGACACCTACACAAGAACAAAATCAATATGAAACAACAATTGAAGACAATGATCAAGTGTTTGCATTAGACGACTATGATCATGTTTCAGACATTGTACAAGAAGGTAATTTGATTCTATTTATTTTATTTTTTTTCACTTTATTACTATTTTACATAATACTTTTATTTATTTATATGCATATGAATGGATGTATGTATATTGGTCAAACTATATGGACACATGAAAGTTATTAAATCAATTTTTGTTTACAAGACATGTGTGTGTTGTTGTTGCACCTAAGGGGAATGAAGAGGAAACAAAATATTGGTTGGATCGTTGTGTTTCCAGACTAAACATAAGTTAATAGAACCTCAAGAAGATGATGATGGCTATCATTATCCAATAGGTATGGTGATCCCCTTAATACATCCCCTTAAGAAATTTTTTATAACAAGTCTTTGATCCCCTTAAGAAAATTTTGTGAACTTATTAAATCCCCTAAAGCAAATTTTGAGAACTTCTTTGATCCCCTTTAGCAAATTTTGAGAACTTCTTTGATCCCCTTAAGAAAAATTTGAGAGCTTATTTGATGATGGCTATCATGTTATCTAATAGGATCGGTGGTGGTTGTTGGCACTTGGCTATGAAAATACCTAATTAGGAAGAATGGTCTGCCTGCATTCGAAGATTATGAAACACATAAGAATATTATACACTACTCACATTTGGTGGTGGAAAAAAATATAAAACTAGTGAGGTATCGTGGGAGACCTAAAAATAAAGAGCTATGGACAATTTATATGGAAGAGCATGAGACAATCATAGATGCGTTGCAATAAAGAGACGATGCAGATGGTCCAATGGAATAAGTAAATGTATAGGTAAATATAGTTTTAGTTCTATATTGTCCTTTTAAATAGCTTAAATACATGTTTTGATATTGATTGTGTGTTATTAGTTGAAATTGATTTAAATTTTCCTTTTATATCCTTAAACCATCATCACAAATTCATCACATACTTTGAGACAAAAAGGATAGTCCATGCAGATTCAACCTAGACAACGTGGAATACTTGGTAGAAATAGGTAATTATTAGTTAAATTATATTTAAATACATGTTTTGATTATATATTGATGTTTACTGTACATTAATAGTTAAAATTGATTTATTATCCATTTTTGTATCTGTAAGCCATCATCACATTGATCTCATACTTTGAAACAAAAAGGAGAGGATGCAAATTCAACCTACACACATGTGTGGAATACTTTTAAATACATAGGTATTTGAGTTGTGTAAATATATAGATAGATTTATATAGATTAAAATACATGTTTTGATGATTTCATTGATATTGCTTGTATCATTTTGATATCAAGTGGCGAAGACCTACTACATTCCGGGCACAAGCTTTAAATTTTCTTGAGACGGCATAGCCAAATTTTGTAAATATTGTTAAATGAGTTGACATATATGTACATACATAATTACACATTTTGTACAAATTTGTATACATGTACATACACAATTATACTCTACACTTTTATGTATCAAAATCAATATTCTATATATTTTGGTTGTTAAATGTGAATTTTTTCCTACTTTGAAACTTTAAATTTGATTGTATAATCACTAAATATCATGTATATTATTGTTAAATTTGGTTGCCTTGGGCAACTTCACCAAATTTTGAGAACTTCTTTGATCCCCTTAAGACGTCGTATTAGGACCCCTTAAGACATTCTATTAGGACCCCTTAAGACATCATATTACGACATGAATTAAATAAAAATTGAAACTATTTAAATTGTATAGAATGTGATTGTTATGATGAGTCATCCTAAATTCTAAGTTAATTATATAAATTGTGATTAAATATGAGACATGTACTTTGAATTATTCCATCCCCTTAAGACATCCTATTAGGATAATTCTAAATATTTATACTTAATCATAACATTTGTTATGATGAGTCACCCTAAAGTCTAATACTTATTTATATCACTAAATATTTATACTTAATTATATCATTTGTTATGATGAGTCACCCTACTTTTAAAATTTAAATTTGATTGTATAATCACTAAATATCATGTATATTATTGTTAAAATTGGTTTCCTTGGGCAACTTCACCAAATTTTGAGAACTTCTTTGATCCCCCCTTAAGACATCGTATTAGGACCCCTTAAGAAATCCTATTATGACATGAATTAAATAAACATTGACACTATTTAAATTGTATAGAATGTGATTGTTATGATGGGTCATCCTAAATTCTAAGTTAATTATATCAATTGCAATTAAATATGAGACATGTACTTTGAAGTATTTCATCACCTTAATTATACTTAATTATACTTAATAATATCATTTATACTTCTTTGATAATTTAATGCCTTGAATATGGATCACTAAATTTGTAAAGTACAAATATTGAAATGTCTTATTAATTTCAACTTTAATTTCATATTTGTATTTAATTTCACATTAATGTCTTGACTATGAATATTTTGTAAATTAAAAATATGTCCTAATCAATTGCATATTACAATTCACATAAAATGCATAAATACACGTGTGAATTAAAATTAAACAATAATAAAGTCCATGATTTACAATATATTAAGTCCATGAAACCAATATATTAAGTCCATCAAAGTGCAACCCATGAAATAAAGTCCATGAAACAATATATTAAGTCCATGAGAAACCAAATATGTAATCCATGAAATAATTAAATACAACCCATGAAATCATCTAACTCATAGCATCTTTATAATCAAGAGACCTCTTCACACCATGTGGACTACTTGGATGACTTGAACCACTGTGTACAAGATAAAGAAAGATGAAATCAAATGTAAGATAATTAAAAATGATTTAATGATAATTTAATTTATAATTCATCATAAAATTAAATTACCATGATATTTGGCTCAGCATGCTCTAGTGCACCTGGACCTGTCTCTAAATGCTCTAAATCAATCTACATATACAAGAGAAAGAAAATTGAAATTAGATGTAAGTTTATGATTAAAAATGATTTAATTCAATTTAATTTATAATTTATCATATTTAAATTGTACCTTAAGAGGTTGTGCACCCTCTATTCCAGGACCTGTCTCTACATGCTCAGCTACAAGATGTGTTGCATGCTATAAAAGAAAAAGAATTTAACATGTATATATATATATATTCAATTTTAAATTTAATTTAAGTTATTCACAATGTAATTGACTTTAAGTATAATCAAAAATTTAAATTACCATGATATCTAGATGCTCTACATGTCTTGGTTGAGGTTCAATGTGGCCTCATCAAGGTAGAAAGTGGTACTAACAAAGTCCTACAAGGTCAAATTTAAAGCACGTATACTTGAATTAGGTTAATATATATATATATATATATTCAAGTGTGCACACATTGTGTAGAAATTTTTTTAAACTTGAAATTTAGATGCCTCTTGAGTTGCCGCCACATCAAATGTCTGCCCTATCTCCATTCTCATTGTTGTGTCAACCTAGACATACATATACACATAACACTTATAATATTTACTTGTGCATGCAAATTTGATATATAGTGAATTCAAAATTCATAATTGTAAGTATAGTAACAAGTTAAATAATTTGCAATATAAATGTAATTGGTTTTGCTTGATCTGACTATGAAATTATGCACTCCTATCCATTACAAATTCTACAAATATTGGTTATGGATGTTTTCTTATCCTTTTTTTTCTTTCCATTAAAAAAGGCCTACTTGCAGTTGCTTCCAAATCTTCCTTAAGATCTTAATTGAACTCCAAGTGGAATTTGAGGTTCAATGAAATTTTTTGGGCTAAACTATTAGTAGTAATGAAAAAAGTAGCCTTTTCCCTTGCTTGTTTGATAATTGACATTAAAGCTAAATTAATGATGTTTTGGAGTGGTGTTGTAATGTGTTGTAGACATTCACACTATTTTAGGACCTTTATTTAACTAAAACATGCCTTAATTGATCCTTTGCAAGGGTATTGTAAAGTGTTGTACCACACTTTCACACTTTTCTAGGATGTATTTGCTTAATTAAGCCTAATGAGCCCCTTTTGTAATACCCCTCCGTTTTGCTTCTTGTTCAGTTTGCTTTATGCTATGTTTGGTTGCAGTTACTTTGATACTGGATACATTTTGTTATGATGTTTTGATCACTACTATTGAGCGACAACTATTATTGTGGGATGTGGTTATCTGATTATCGTTTCACATGCATTATGATTAATGATGTTGTAAAGTTAACATGAGATGTTATTATGAGATTATTGGAATTATGATGGAAGTGTCAGTTTTGATGAGTGTATGGGTGAAGAGGACGGGTTCGCATCACTCACTTGCGAGCGCCGTGCGAATCCGTAATTTCTTCTTCACGATGTGTATTATATGCTAGATATATTGTATGATGTTGCTTACTTGATTTCAGGATTGCAGGTACATAACATCGACTCCACCTGGTTTCATAGGTTTGAGCGTGTCGATCCAACGGTTAAGTTGAACGGGAGATAGTAGCTAGGTAACATGTGTCAAGTCTACGCCCTAGCCTTAGTGTGTCGTCAGCCTTGGTTGTTGAGTCATAGCTTACCTTATTTTAATATTATTTGATTCTGAAAGGTGCGTATTTATTTAATCAATTTTTGGAATTATTGCATTTAAATCATGTTGATGGTTATTTAATTTAAATTATGCAATGTGGATAAAAGTTATATTTAAATTAATTAATTATATTTAATTTATTTAATTAATTAAATGTGATGCAAGAAAATGAAAGGAAATAAAAGAATTAAAATTAATTTTGGAATTTAATTTCAACTTGTGGGAATTAAATTAGAAATTGTAATTAAATGTTTATTTGGGAAATGAATTTCAACTTTAGAAATTAATTTATTATTTGAAATTGCATCTTAAATTGAAATTGAAATTGAAATTAATATCTAATTTGCATGCAATGTGAATTAGGGTTGTATTAGGTATTTTTGATTTATAAGGAATGCATGTTTTAATTTTAGGGCAGGAAAGTTTTTTAAAAAAATTATTTTTACAGCAGAGAGGAAATTTTAGAAAAATTTGCACAAAGAAGGGTTTGAAGAAAGTTTTGATTGTTGAATTGATTGGAGGAAAAATTGTTTGCATTTGTTGGGTTTTGGATTGGATTCGTTGGAGGATTGCAGAAAATTCAGGAAATCTTTGGAGGAGGCTTGCATCAGAAATTAATCTTTTCCTTTAGCTTCTTGAACCAGGTTATCCTCCTTGTGTTTTATTGTTCTTGGTTACTTTTAAAATAGTAGTGATTAAAGATTTGTTTATTAAATATGTTTTAGAAAATAAATTTGTTATTAGAAGAAAGGAAATAAATAAATTTAAAGCTTTTTTTTTTGTGAAAATTCTTGAGTGAAAATTGTGAAAACCTCAATAGAATTTAAATCATTTGAGGAAATCGATTGTTTTGTTATTGGTATCAAACATTGAGGTTGAACAATACATTTAGATTGATTTTAGAAAATGTAACCTCTGTAGGAAATCAAATGTATTTTGAAAAATCTATGTGGAAATTAGCTGGGAGAAACCTTAGGGTTTTAAAAACTTGGAGTTTTAATTTTTATCCCTTTTAATTTTATTGTTCATGAATTCAAGAAAATGGTTTGAAAGAATTTGTTTTTTTGTTAAGTCTATGAAATTTGGATTTTCTGGAAAAGTTTTACAATTTCACCTATAGGTGAATATTTTCACAAAATTTCCCTATTTGTCTATTGTTGAAATTTGTTTATATATACAGTTTTCATATATTAAAAATACTGGTTTTAATGTAATTTTCGTCGTCTTTACGACGTCCATGTTTATGGGTTTGAGATAACCAAAAATTTTGTTAATAAAATTTTTGCTACCAAAATTTGTTTCATTTTGTAACCCAACCTATGGTTGGATGGGAGAGGCATGGGAGGCGCTGCCTCCACAACCGCCCCCATAAGAGGACGACTGTGGAGGGAGACCTCTGCAGTCTCTCCTCACTCTGAATAGCCACACCCAAAGGGTTTGGGGCTCGGTTGTGCTAAGGCACGGCCACCTCCCCAAACCTTTGGGGATTTCATTTTTTTTGGAGAATGGCGTATGAACTAAAAAAAAAACACGCGGATTGATTAATACGTCCGCCAAACTTAGTTATTTTTCCGGTTTTCGATGATTAAAATTTTGTAATTTATTAAATATATATTTATATATGATATATGTGTATATATGTTATAATTAATATATATATACATATATTATATTTAATATATATTGGTATATATATATATGAATATATATTCATATGTTTGGAAAATTAATTGATTGCATAATAATATTTTAATAGTTTAATGTAATATTTTTGTATTGTATATATGTAATATATTGTTATTGCATATTATTTCAATATGACTAATTTGGTTAGATAGAATATATATATATCTGGAAATTAATAAAGATTTAGTTTGTTTTGAATAAAACAATTTGATAGTTTTGATTAAGATAGAAGATATATTTAAATGTATATATAGGATGGAATATATCAATATATAATGAATGTATATATTGTGCGAACATATATATATATTATTATATATTTGATATCAAATCTTATTTTAATTGATGTATACTATTTAGTGTTATTGAAGGTTTATAATGGAAATGATTACTTTGCATAATTCAAATTGTTAAGAAAATGATATTTTAAATAAATTGATTGAATTATATGAAATAGATGGAAAACGAAAGAAATCCAGCTAGTAGAGAACTGATGTTGGTTCTAGAAGTAAACATTGAAATTGATTTAAATTGTTTAAATTAGTATTTTCTTATATTTGTAGATTGAAGACACTTGTTTAGTCATTTCAATTATTTTGAAAGGGCAAAAGTTTTATATTATTTTGAATGGAGATTTTAAAGGATAAGATTACAATGCATGATAAATTAGATAAAGAAAAAGATATTTTACAAACTGAAGATATTCATGTTTTTAAATAGAGAATTGAAAAGATATAGTTTTTGGATAGAAAGTTGAATATAGTATTTGCAATAGTCTTATATTGTATTAGAAGTATATCTAGGAAATGATTATATTGAAAAAGGCAAATATTTATTATGTTTTATTTATTTCCATAGAGCAATTTAATCGTTGTGATTGGAATATTAAAGAATCTATATAATTAAGTTTATTAATATATATGTTTGGTGTATATATAATATGGAGCATATATAAATAGGTTAAGTGTAAATTCATTATCGTATTTCATTTTAATAAAATGCATGCAATATATTATTGAATAGAGATTTAAAATGGATTGATTAGTGTATATGGGAAAATGGATAGAGAAACAATATTTTATTATATTAAAATGACTGAATGTTTTAAATAGAAAATTGAATGAGATGTAAGATTTGGTTAGGAAATGGAAAGAGTTTACTTGCATGGATTTGTGTCGATTTAAAAGTAAATTAAGAAGTTGTTATATTGAGGAGACAAATAGTTATTTTAGTTTATTATGTTACAATTAGAGCAATTAATGTATTGTGAATGAAATATGAAAGAGATATGGATTTAGTAGATCCAAAAATAGGAATTTTCTCGTGATTGCCTTAAATGTTCTAGTTTCTCTGTATTTCATAAAGGGATGTAAGTTTAAATTGTTTGAGACTTCCTATAATGGAAATAGAAATATGGGTAAATGATTATTTGAGTTAACCCTGTAAGTGTGTCTTTGACCTTGTTAACATTACCTATTGAATGAGTATTGATTTAGGAAATCCAAATATTAGATTTGATTAATGACTTGAATGCTTTTGTTGCTATGTCGTCAAGTTGCATTGTGGGTTTTGGGATTTAGTGTTAGTCCTAAATTATAAGTCTTCCAGAAGAACTCAGAGGATAAGGGTTGTTGAATCTTTACGCCATCTAGTTGTTTTCCCTTGGGTAGTGCATGGCACCTTTTCAGCTTTACTCGGTTTCCATGAATGGGGATGTTTTGTACCTCCTATGAAAGGAGTGGACTATGTGTTTGTTCCTCCAAGATGTTTGGAGTGAGTTCTATCTTTTGTTCCTCATTGTGTTGGAGTGGATTATGATGCCTAGTTGGTATGCACTTGTGTTTCCCTTGGTGATTGGTTTGTGAGTGTGTTGTCCATTAGAAGAGTGGATTTTGTTAGGGGCCAAAGCCCAAAGTGGTAAATCGGGTAACCTTCAGAAGTGAGTTAATCAAGTGATAATTAAATTAATGTACTTTTATGATTAGGATGCATTCACACTAATCAAGATAATTTAATCCTCACTCATAGACACAAGGGCTCGTTTAGACTTGGGGTGAGTGAGAAGGCCTGGAATGGCATAGTCATTTATCTTGTCAGTACGAGAGGTATTTGATGCCGCATGAGTGAGTATGAGGGTCAAGATTCAGTTGAGGCCACCAGGATTACCGGAGCCTATGAAGGATGCCCAAAGGAGATCTCATGACTACTATGTGATGACACTCTATCTAGGACAACTATTGTTAATTGTTTTATGTGTATGGTTCTGTGAACATACTTGATTAATATTATGCCTGGAAGCAATGTGACCTATGTCAGTGATGTTGGAGTTGTACTTGATTTGTACTTGTATGGCGATTGAGTTGTACTTGTTAGTTCATTTGTTTGGTTATAACAGTATGAGTTAGTATGAGTCTACCTTTGGTTAGTGGTTATAGATCTTTGTCCATGTTACATTGTTACTATCTCCTAGCATGGGGGGTGGGCCTTCGGGTACCACTTGGTTGGGTGGAACATGCACCAAAAGCATTGGGTCCCCATTGATCTTCGATACTTGGTGGCGAGACATCCAGATGGACAGCTCGCGGTTCTTGTTGTAATTTCTTGCATGGTAATATTTCAATTTGTATAAGTTATTTTATCCCTCTTATGTTTATGAGGTGAAATTCTGTATTTGTAACACTTATGTACTATTGCCTCATTCTAGGAATGAGTGATGTAACTATTGGATTAAGTTAATGATTATGAGATTGTATCTTGGTTGATCATCTTTTTATGTATGTGGTATTCTTATGATGTATGATGTTTATCTCATAAAGTATATAATGCTATGGTTATATGTAATATGTATGTGTGGGTTTAAGTAATCTTAACCTTGTAGCCTTAGAGGTTGTTGTTAATTAGTAAGTGAATGTGTATGTTAAATGCACTTTATAAAAAAAAAATTGGTTTGCTTAAGACGTTAATTGCAACTTCCTTTAAGGTTACTTGGCGGGGCATTACACCTTTCTAAATAAAATGTACAAATTGTATACCTTTTTTAAGTGTTGTTAAGTTTTTTAAAGCACTTTCACACTTATCTAGGTGGTCTTAATTTATTATGGTTATTTGCAATTATTAACCTCCTATTTAGGCCTTAATTTTGACCTCCTGAAGATCTTTCCTAACAATCATAAATTAAATAAAAAATTATTTTATAGGGAAAATTTTGGTCCTGGTAAGTTGAGCCAGAACCCATTCACCCTTGATGGTGAATGGGTCCTCCCTTAACAGGACCCCCCTTTATTAGTTGATCTAGAATGATTTTTTGGCCTTCTTTTAACTCCCCGAAGCTTGGTCCTGGAAACTCAGGCAGGACCTATTTTCCCTTAATGACGAATGGGCCATCCCTTAATGAGACCTCTATTTTTGAATTTCATTCTTGTGGGAATTTAATTATGTTTCTTCCTAGATTTGGTGTCGGCCTAAATTCTTTGAATGTCAGGGTTAATCTCCTAATTTAGTATAAATAAGGGGTTAATTCATATTGTTTCTCCTAACAAGAGCTAGACTTTCAAGAATTCAAGCAATATAGAAAATTGGAGTTCACAAGAGCATTACAAAGGCATTCATAAGGAATTTCAAGTCATATTTCAAGTGTTTATTGCAGCAATTCAAGATCATATCATCATTTCAAGGGTTTAATGCATGCATGTGTATTGAGCTAAGAAGCTAATGTTGCATTGAGGATCTATTTGCAAGCATCATTTTACATCCAAGATCTACATTATTCATGGCCACTACATGTTAGTTTGTAGATTTGATTCACAAGACAATATCCAAGGTGATATCAATTACATATTTCATGTTCCATGCTTCATTTCATCTATTTCATAATTTGGTTTAATTACCTACAAGGGGTTTGATCGAGGCAAACCCCCATTCACTAACAAATCAACAAGTTTTTCTTTCCCTTGAGTGTGTCATTGCAAATTTACAAGTTGAAGATCAAGTGGAGCAAGATTTGGAGCAAGATTGTCAAAGTTACAAAGTTGCTAAAGTTGTCATCCAAAGTGCAAGATCGCGGAAAGAGCTCTACAGAATTGCATGTACAGACTTCTAGAACTTGATAACAGGGATTTCAAGAGTGCAAACATCAAGGTACAGGATCCTAAAATTAGTTTTTTTAAAAGGACCCATTCACCACTAAAGACCTGTAAATGAGTCCTCCATAGCTCAAAAACAACAACTTTCTAGCCAGGTACATAGCTTTTTATGCTCTAAAAACATCCCTCATAGCTACTATAACAATTAGGTTGCATTTCTAGTTATTAGCATCTTATTTTGCATAATTTGATGTGTGTAGGGTCCTAGAAAAATAAGTGGTAGATCTTCTTGTCCATGCATTTAGGTCTACCCTATTTTCTACCTAATCACTATCTACCTAGATTTGGAAATCAAAAGCTAATACGGATGCTCAATTAATTGCTTGAAATATTTTGCATTGCAAACAACCCATTGCAGATAGGTTGAAATGTGTGATGGTCCAACCAGTTAATTGCCCCTTCTATCAAAAGAAAGAAAATATAAAGGATATTTTTTTGGGATTTCAGTCTATTAAAAAGCAATGGAATGTTATTTTTAATGATCTTCCAGCTATATTTGGGCATAATTTAAACTGGAAAGAAGCCCTTCTTAGGGTTGGGTTACATCATAATATCATTGTTGATGGAGTTAGGCATGTCATTTTATTTTATATATGGAGAAACAGGTGTACAGTTTCCTTTAATAACCTAAATGATCACTAGGGAGTTACAATTCTAGGGCTTTTCTTTGACATTTTTTATTGTCTGACTTCACCTTTTTCTCATCTACAAACTAAGGCTAAGAAGAATTTAAATATTAGTTTTCAAATATAGCAGATTAAAGTCCAAGTTAATCAATTGCTCAACAAAAGGAAGTTTATTATAGCTCAGGGCCTAAGGTCTTACTTTCAAGATTGATTCTACTCTTTTTGGCTACATTTCTATATTTTTGACCATTGTTGGTGGGTGATCCCACAATACTGGTTTACAATTTTTGGCCAAACTGGACACTAAACTAATTTTTTCTAACTATATCTTAACTTTCAGGCACCTATAGCGGTTAAACCGTGAGGAATTTGAAGATGATGCAAACTAGTGATTTGTGTCATTTTTCTGTAGATTCTAAATATATTATTTTCAAAAAAATTGGAATCAAATTGCACTTCTTTTTCCATCTCCATCGAAAACTAGTTTTTTTTAGTAAACACCATTTTTAAGGAGTGACGCTC
The DNA here is from genome assembly GCA_007115665.2 of Sequoiadendron giganteum. Lineage (NCBI taxonomy): Eukaryota > Viridiplantae > Streptophyta > Pinopsida > Cupressales > Cupressaceae > Sequoiadendron > Sequoiadendron giganteum. The sequence continues at coordinate 527,693,081 of CM021107.1, read as the reverse complement.
ACCGTATACAACATCTTTTTTTCCATGAATGATAAAATTCTATTTTTTTCGAATTTAGATATGTAACTATGATATCTAGTGCTTTCATTTGGTTTCATAGTGTTTTATTGAAATTTTTTTCCTTAATCAAGTTTCGAAGTCAAACCAATTATGATTTAGACATAGGCGGACCGTATACAACATAACTTTTTTTGTATGTATTGAAATTCAGTTTTATTATTTTTGTTGGATCAAGGAATTCAATATCTAGTGCATTGATATTTTTCAAAAAAAAATTGATAATCTGCTATTTTTCCACATGTGCAGAACAGAGAGCTTGATTTTTGATGAAAAACCTACATTCAAAAGAAATAAAAAATAAATATAATAATCAATTTTATTTTATTTAAAATTATACTTTTTGGGAAGCTTATAAAAAGGACTACATACTTACAAAAAATAAATTTTAAATCCCACAATACTGGTTTACAATTTTTGGCCAAACTGGACACTAAACTAATTTTTTCTAACTATATCTTAACTTTCAGGCACCTATAGCGGTTAAACCGTGAGGAATTTGAAGATGATGCAAACTAGTGATTTGTGTCATTTTTCTGTAGATTCTAAATATATTATTTTCAAAAAAATTGGAATCAAATTGCACTTCTTTTTCCATCTCCATCGAAAACTAGTTTTTTTTAGTAAACACCATTTTTAAGGAGTGACGCTCACCGTATACAACATCTTTTTTTCCATGAATGATAAAATTCTATTTTTTTCGAATTTAGATATGTAACTATGATATCTAGCACTTTCATTTGGTTTCATAGTGTTTTATTGAAATTTTTTTCCTTAATCAAGTTTCGAAGTCAAACCAATTATGATTTAGACATAGGCGGACCGTATACAACATAACTTTTTTTGTATGTATTGAAATTCAGTTTTATTATTTTTGTTGGATCAAGGAATTCAATATCTAGTGCATTGATATTTTTCAAAAAAAAATTGATAATCTGCTATTTTTCCACATGTGCAAAACAAAGAGCTTGATTTTTGATGAAAAACCTACATTCAAAAGAAATAAAAAATAAATATAATAATCAATTTTATTTTATTTAAAATTATACTTTTTGGGAAGCTTATAAAAAGGACTACATACTTACAAAAAATAAATTTTAAATGAATCCATTTAATCCCCCAAAAGGTAAATCAAAAGTAATTTTTTATCAGCATTTTGATAGGTGTAAAGGAGACTTTGTTACAGGTATGGTTTAAAACTAGTGAGGTTATATCTAAGGTGGTTTGATCAAACCCTCTTTAAATCCTTTAAATGTAACTTTTCAAGGGTTAAATCATTATATTTTCTAAAAATATGTGATTTCAGCAAAAATCAGGATCTCCCAGAAATTGTAAACCAGTATTGTGGCAACACCCTGATCTTTTTGGCTTAGCATGTTGTATTTTTTTGTAGATATTTCTCTCTTATTTCTAATGTTACTACAGTTGTATTTTCATTTAGTTATTCTTGTTGGATTATTATGTAATTGCTAATTTATCTTGCAATTTTACACTGCAATCTCTTTTTAATGTGCATTTTTATCAATACAAAAAACTATTTTTACTGACCAAAATTGAACTTTGAATAAAGAATTAGATTATGTTTAAGAATTGCAAAAAAAAAATTCTAATAGAGATGATATGCCTAATATAATGTCATTGTTTTCTTTAAATAAAATCTATATATAAATCATTTCATTTAATAATCAAACAATCAACTAAAAATTATAAACTTCATCTATGTCAATATTTAATAAATAAAATAATTATAACTTATTTTAATTATGTTGAGAGGTGTAATCCTACAATGGCAACATGGGTGCTTAGAAGCAATTGGGCATATCCATCACAAAAAACAAAAAAAAATTAAAAAAATCTTCAATATTCTCTTCTTATCTTTCTAAAATCAAAAATTAAGATAAAAAAATGAAAATTCTTAAAACAAAAATATATTTATTATACTAGCACTTGAACCTAAAGGAGGTCAAGGATTAGGCCGATAGAAAACTATATGTATGTTAGTATGTTAGAGAGTGTGCGTTTGTGCATGGATGTGTATGGATGTCATGTTCTACAAATTTTAGTTGTATGTGACTGGATTAAATAATTAATAATAAGTGCTAAATAATGAAATAAAATAAACTTAGACAAATCTAGATTTTTTTCTACAAAAATTTAAGTATTATCTAATTTTAAATATTTGCATACAAATTTAAAATATAAAGCAGTGTAAATGAAAAAAAAAAGTTGCCATCAACTTGACAAAAAAATATTGCAAATGGAAATAGAATGTTATCATCTAGTTGGAAAATCAATAGTTATCTAATAAGTGAGATTTTGGAGGCTTTACCATTAAATGGCAATTGGTTTACCATTAAACAATAGCTAAAACTTGTTTTCTAATGACTCAACAGTGGTATGCAGGCATGAGACTTGTTTTAGGCTCAAATCTCACACTATATGTAGTGTATCAACTATAACATAAAATCAATATTTATCTGGATTTTACATGATAAGTGAGATTTTGGAGGCTTTACCATTAAACGAAAACTAAAACTTGTTTTCCAATGACTCAATAGTAGTTTGCATGGCACTTGTTTCAAGCTCAAATCTCACACTATATGTAGCATATTGACTAAATATGTTATATTAGATAGTAATATATAATGTATATAATTATTTAAATTATATTAAAATAATATTTATATAATTATATTAACATAATATTTAATGATATTTATAAATAAAGGGAAAATACCTTTTTTAGTTTTTTAAGGAATAAAGCACAAATTGGATCTTATTGGAAGACAACTTTTGGGTGGCATTTTAGGGGTTTTATACTAATTCAATTATTGTAGACATTTTTTTGGTTACTAAGTTGAGTTAAACATTTAATAAGTTGAATTATGTTTAGATGTTATAAATTATATTTAATATCTTTTCTTAATGTGTAAAAGTTAAAAATAATAATTTATATGTAGTTTTATTGTATTTACACATAAGATTGTAGTGTATATAAAAAAGAAAAAGATTGATTGTATGTATAGATTAAAAGAATCAAAATAGTGTACATAAAAGGAGATTGGTTGTATAGAATAAAATAATCAAATTAGAAATTGGATGTCTCATTTTTATAGATTAAAAATATAAAAAAATTTAAAAATAGAGTTTAATCTTAATAAATAAATAAAAATATGATTATTACTTACAAATTATAGACCAGCAATTATTTGATCATTGTAATTATAAAAAAAAGGTTATACAAAGACTAAAAATCAATCTTAAATTTCTTTATTTATTTTAAATCAAGATAATCTTATAATTTAAACATCAACAAAATTTGAAAAAATATTTTTTTTAATAATTTATTTTTGAAAACATTCAAAATTAACATGTTATCATCAAAATGAGATTTGAAAGATTGTGTTCATAATTTTTTTGTGTTTTATCTTTACATGCATATATGAAATACTATTACTAATAAAAATATAATAATATAACAATAATAATAATAATAATAAAGTAATAATATAAATAATAATATAAATATTAGATAAATATTAATATTCTAACTGTATGGTAACATTCTATTTCTATTTGCAATGATTTTTGTCAATTTGATGGCAACTTTCTATTTGCATTGCTTTATATTTTAAATCTTATGCAAATATTTGGAAATTAGATAATATTTGAACCTCCTATAGATGCAAGTGCTAGTAATTACACATAAAGGAGGGGTAAAAAATTTATTAAAACAAGAAAAAGTACAAAACAAGGGCACTACATAGCCCTATCAAGCTCCACAAAATTCCAATCATGAATATGAGGTCCACCAAATTACAATCATGAATATGATCAAAAGCTCATTTAACCAAACAATCAACAACGCCATTATAAAAAACCACTATAAGCCCTATATTATAAATAATCAATGGTTATATTATATATTAGATTATTTATATATATTAATAATAATTTATATTATATATTAATATTTTATAGTTATATATAATCAATGCTTATATTATATATTATATTATTTATATATATTAAAAATAATTAATAATCTTATTATATGGAGATTCAAATTATTTCTAATAATCTATAATAATGAGACTATATAATAATAATATTGATTTAATTTTATACCAATATTTGATAAATCATAATATATATCAATTATTATTTTAATATTTATTGTTTCTTTCTAAAAATCAATATTTTATTTTTTTTATTTTTTTTCATTAATAATAATATTCATTAAATCCTATTGCGAGATGGAGCAGACGAAAGTCCGTGAACCGGAGAAGGGTGTTGAAGAGCAAAGCGGGGACCAGAAGTCAAGGTAGGAGAAGAAGCAAAGGAATGACACACCAGAGGCAAGCATTAGTCAGCAATGGAAATCGGCATTAGAAAAGGAGGCAAGAAGCAAGGAGAAATGGAGCGAAGAATTAGATCGTACAATACCCTTTGAAGAATTCAGGGAGAAAATTAATAATGGTTGGACGGTGTATGGAAGGACGGATTGGGACTTTGGACCAGAAGTGCATAGGCCTCAATGGGTGATGGAGAACAGTATCTGGTTGGATAAATGCCACCCTTACTATCAACACCGGTATCAGATAGAAGCGGATCAGAAGTGAAGGAGAAATGGGGCTCGATAGGCCCAAGGGCTTCCATGGGTGAGACCTAATCACTTTGCGAATGGAAGATGGGAAGGAAACTAGGATTTCAATAGTAGGGGGAGGCGAAACTCCACAAAATCAAAAGGGTGGTTCAGGGAAAAGGAAGGAGTAAAAAGAGACTTGACCAAAAATTGGCGCCAAGCGATCCTGAATAAAGCATCAATGTCCAAGGTAACCAAGGGTACTGCATCAGACAACCCAAACATAGTAAATAAAGGTAAGTCCACACCAACTTCTATACCCTTCCTAAGCGTCAATAATGAAGTCGTTAAGAATATTCGTGAAACTCTACAAAAGATAGGAATGTTTGTCAAATGGGGGGGAGAAGGAAAAAAAAATTGGAGAACTATGGAAGAATGGTGCAAGGCAACCTGTGGGGAAGAGACATCAGTAAAAGCCTTGGAAAATAACTGGTTTTTGATTAAGCTCTTGAACCAAGAAAGGAGGAATAAGGCTTTAGAATCAGGGCCCTACTTTCTGGATGGCGCCCAAGTACACCCCGTCGAGTGGAGATCGAATTTTGAACCAAGGAAAGATTCGATTGAGGAAAGTACGGTTTGGGTGAGGTTATACAATCTACCCTCAGAGTACTGGTTAGAGGAAACCCTAAAGGAAATAGGTAAACACTTAGGTAACCTCCAAGGTATAGACAACATCTAAGAGGATGGGAGAAAAGGACCTTACTTTTGAATGTGTATATCAAAAGCCCAGGGGTTAGAGATGCCTAGGGTGACAGAACACATAACCGAGGAAGGATCTTGGTGACAGGATTTGAATTGGGAAGATAGCCTACAAATATGTCCTAAATGAAAATCATTGAAGCACATGACAAGAAGGATTGTATAGAAAAGTGGGAGGACAATAACATTGGTGAAACCAAACAAAATAAGGAGTTGGAGAAAACAAATAAATTAGAGACGAGACCATCAGTTGAGTTCTTGGAAAAAGAATTGGTGGAATCAATGAAAACAGGACCATAGGAGGTTGTGTTTGGAGGGAAGAAACCTTTGGACACTCGACAAGAGGAGAATCACACAACCTATTGGCTAGTTCAAGATGATTATGTAATCTTCCCAAAAGTCGATACATAGCTGGAAGATGGCTTTCCTCATCTCACAAACATCAAGTCTGAGAATCAGTTAGTAGCAATAAAGGAAGAGGATGAGGAAAGCTAGAAGGCGGAGATTAGAGAGATATCAGATATGAAGACACTAAATAACTACAAAGGCTCTAAGGAAGGACCGGAGGAAGAAAAGGAGTCGGGCAGTATGGAATTAGAATCAAAGGGTGATGAAAGCTACGAAGAATATCAGGAGGGCATAATGGCTGAAAGAGGAATCGAACAAATACCCTCGACAAGAAAAGCACCAAGGATCAAATTGAACAATCAAAGAGGTTGTAAGCCCAATAAAGAAAAACTAAAAATAGCAAGCACAGCAAAAGGCCAAACCAAACTAGGCCAAACAATCCTTAGAAACAGGAAGGGACTCCCCCTTCCTGGGGAACCATGAGGATTATAAGTTGGAATACTAGGGGCTTGAACGCCCCTAGTAAATGGCACCACTTTAGGCGTCAGATAGATAGTAGTAAGCCAGATATTCTATTAATCCAGGAGACAAAATGGAGTAAGGTGGAATAGGAAAGGAGACTGAAGTGGTGGAAAGGATGGGAAGGATGTTGTACAGAATCAATAGGGGCGTCTGGGGGTCTAGGGATACTATGGAACCCAGCCTCAGTATGTTGCAAACTCATGGAGGCAAAGAAGAACTGGACAGTAGTCTCAGTGCGACTCTATCAGGATAAGTCAAAATTCAATCTAATTAATGTATACAGCCCTATAGCCCCAGTAGAAAAAAGACACCTTTGGGAAAAAATCTTCACCTTTCTGAGACAGTTAAAAGATGTAAAAATTATAATTGGTGGGGACTTCAATGCCACTCTAAAAAATTCAGAGAAGCAGGGTGGATTGCAAAACCTGATAAGATCCCAAGTAGATTTCAAGGATTTCATAGACAAGAATATGCTAAGGGAGATAAATACTAAGAATGGAATTTACACTTGGACCAATGGAAGATCAGGCCACTCCAGAATAGCAGAAAAATTGGATAGATTTTTGGTGACAGGGGAATGGAATCAAGCAATGAACTTGATGGAAGCCTCAATTCTACCCTCGAGTGGCTCAGATCATTTTCCAATACAACTTGAACTTCAGCCAGATATTTTCAAAGGCAGATCTCCCTTCAGATTTGAAAAAATGTGGATGAGAGACCCAAACCTCTTCAAACAGATCTTGACTTGGTGGAAAGAAGTTTGGATCGGTAACCACTCACACCTTTACTCCTTCCAAAAGAAACTTGCTCATGTCAAGACAAGATTGTGAGTATGGAATAAAGAACATTTCAAAAATATTTTTGAAGAGAGTGATAAGATAGAAAACGAGCTCAAAATCCTAAATGAGAAAATAATCAAGAATGGTATGGGGCAGGAGGAATACCTAAGAGAGAAAGAACTACTAGAGGCCCAATCCGAGTCTTTAGCAAGAATGGGATGTCACTGGAAGCAAAAATCCAGGGAACAATGGCTCCAAGAAGGCGATAGAAACACTAGGTTCTTCCATAATTCAACCATGATCAAAAGAAATACGAACAGGATAACGGAGTTGAGGAAAGATGATGGGTCCCTCGCCAAAACAACACAGGAAATCAATCAGGAAGCAATTAAGTACTTTGAGGCATTGTTTAAAAAAGAAGATCAAATAGACATAGGATCAAGGGAGGATTTCATTAGTGGAATCTCGAGGTTGATCTCAGAGCATGAGAATGAAGAACTCACTAAACCCATCAGTTTAGAGTAATTCAAGAAGGCAACATTCCAACTAGGTGCAGATAAATCCCTAGGTCTAGATGGCTTCCTGACCTCCTTTTTCTAGACATATTGGGAAATAATTAAGGAAGATCTAGTCAAAGTAGCAGAAGAATCAAGAAGGAAAACTGCAATATTAGGGGCAATCAATCATACCTTCATAGCACTCATTCCAAAAAAGAAAAAGGAAAACTACATGGGGGAATTTAGGCCAATTTCCCTTTGTAACACAATATACAAAATAATTACGAAGATCATCGCCAATAGGCTCAAAATGGTAATAAATAAAATCATCTCAGAAGAGCAAAGTGGTTATATTCTGGGCAGATCAATTGTGGAATGGATAATAGTAGCACATGAAATGATCCATTCAGCAAGGATGTTAAGATTACCAAGCATGATTCTAAAGCTAGATATCTTAAAGGCATATGAGGCAGTTCTTGTTGGACATGCTATTAGGATTCGGATTTGATAGAAAGATAGTGGAATGGATTAAAATTTGCATAAGTGGTCCAAGATTCTCAATCCTAATAAATGGAGTTGCTCAGGGATTCATTGATTTTTCCCGAGGGATAAGACAAGGTGACCCACTATCCCCATTTCTGTTCATCATAATGGCAGAAGCTTTCGGCAGGAAAATCGGTCAATGCAGAGAGGAAGGTTCATGGAAAGGAATAGAGGTAGCACCAGGGGTAGGAGCAATTACCCATCAACAATTGGTGGATGATACCATCCTCTTTGGGTTAACTACAAGAGTAGAAGAAGGGAAAATCAAAGAAGTCTTGAAAAATTATAGTAAGGCCTTTGGCCAAGCCATCAACTGGAGAAAATCAGAAGCCTTTTTTCTCAATACCCAACCTAGTGTAATGCCCCACCACGCAACCCTAGTTTAAGTTGCAATTAACTACTCAAACGAACTTTTTTTCTTATATATATATATAAGTATAATTAATATGCAAGTTCACTACACATTGCAACAACCTCTAAGGTTATGAGACTGAGATTACTTAATAACCCACAACAACTATAAATAATTGAAACCACAACATTTAATTACTTATGAAATTAAGAACACATACATTCCATACAAGATAAATTCATCAAAGAAAATAAAGATACCATAAGATCTCTTTTAACAATAAGGTTACAACTCTCATTCCCTGAATGAGGTAAATCCAAAAGCATGATTACATATTACAACTTCCACCTCGATAACAAGAGGGGTAATAAATTACAAGGTTAACTGAAAAGAATAAAGCATAAAAGTAACTGGATCCCACTTGCTCTCCAATCAAAGATCTCGAAAACACGAACAAGAAGAAAGCCCAATGGAGTAAGGTGCATGCCACCCAACTAAGTGCAACCCAAAGGCCCACCCCCCTGTGCTAGGAGATAGTAACAAGGATTCCTAAACAAGACCAACTACCTCTAGACACAGGCTGAATCATTACTGAACCAAACTGACACAACCAATCACATGGACCACACAAGTACAACTCAAGTTCAACATAAGTACAACTCAAACATGGTTACATTGCTTCAAGAAATAATGGATCAGGTATGTTAAGAAAACCATACATAACAAACAAGTATCAACTACAAATACACCATAACATTACTGACATGGATTACACTTCTTTAGTTATCACTCGAATAAACTACCTCCGAAGGTTACCCAGTTTACCTCTCATGGCTTTGGCCCCTAACAGAAGTCATTCTTCTACTTGACAACAAACCAGACATAACCAATCATAACGGAAACCCAATTGCGTACAACAAGACATCACAACCACTCCAACTCTAGGAGGAAACATAAAAAAAGAACTCACTCCAACTCTAGGAGGAAACATAAAAAAAGAACTCACTCCAACTCTGGAGGAAAAATAAAAAGAACTCACTCCAACTCTGGAGGAAACATAAAAATAACTCCCTCCAACTCTGGAGGTAACAACGATATCAACGCCACTCCTTACAAGGAGCCACAAATCACATAATCCACTCCTTCCACAGGAGGCACAAAACATCCCCATTCATGGAAACCGGGTACTAACATTATCATAATCTCAAGTACTAACCAAGGGTATTATCAAATGGTTGACCTCACAAAGCGACAACCCCCAACCTCTGGAAGACTTACATAATAAGGACACAATTAACCTATTTCCCAAACACGACATAGAGGAAAATCACCACGAAAGCAATTGCAAGGAGATAACTTAGTTGGATATACTAAATCCATTTCCCTTTTAAAATGTTTTTACAACAAGGATAATAATTACCTTAACTGAATAACTGATTAATATAACTAATTACCTCATCAATTGTAGACAAGGGAAATACTAACTTCATTAACCCATTGAAATCCATGATTACTTTTTAAAAACATCATATATTTGTTGCCTTTATAAAATTCAATAGTCTATTGACTCAATTAAACTAATCTTAATATTATCTCTTCCAGATGCATGATAAAATTTAAACCAAATATTTAATCCTTAACAGTTTGAAAATACTAATAAAATAAAGCAGATACTTCATTAATTCAAAACATATCATTTAAAAATAATTATTTCTCTTTTGAATCTTATTACTTTTACATCCAATAATTTGTCTATTAACTTATCATTTTAAAACAATCTCTTCTTTTCCAAAATATAACTCTTTAAAATCCATTCATTCATCTATTATTTTATAATCAGATATTTTTTCTAGAAATATATATTATTTTAAAGTAATATCGAAAATTCGACTATTGCATATAGATTTAAATTTCCTCAATTACATTTCAATCATACTCATATTTAATCCATATTTTATTAGATGAATATATCCAAATATATATATACATATTTAGTCATTTAGTATAATTATATATATTAATGTTTAATATTATAAAATATAATTTTAAATATGGGTAAGTGCACCAAGATGGTTCCCAAAAAGGGGACTTAAGTGGACAGTTTTTTTCTGAAATCAGGAAATACTAACCTTGGATGTGAAATTGAGGATACTTAGACTCAAAATTTTGAGATGGAACAAAAAGAAGGATTCAAGTGCTCTGAGTCTACTTTCTAAACTACTAATTTATTTTGAAAATGATTGAGATTAAGGGGTTCAAATGAGGGACGTACACAGATTGGTGTTATTTTTGTCAGAAAAACATAACATAACAACTCTTGTACGACCCTCGTATGGTGAACTTTTTTATAGTATTTTTAAAATCACAATGGTCAGAAGTTTGCTAACAGTATGTAGTTGATGTACAATTTTTCTGATAATTTTTTAATGAATATTTGATTTTTTACTAATTTGTGAAGTAGACATATCCTGAAAATAGAATTTTGGCCGTGCTACCCCTACAAATTTTGGAAACTAATTGATTTGTTTTTTTTTTAATTTTTTAATTTTGTAGAATGGAGTCTAGTTTCTAAAAATGTACTTTATTTCAAAAATTGATCAACAGTTAATTTATAACAAAAAAAATACCAAACACTGCTTTTTGGCAAAAAAAAGACATACAGATAAAATAAATTATGGATGAAAGACTTAACATTTTCAGAAAGAAAAAAATTACATCGTTGGATAGCTAAGAGATAAACCAACATTACCCATGTGCTTTATTTTTTTTATATTGAACCACATGCAATCCTGACGGTGAGCACGAACTCGATTATGAGAAATATGGTGGATTTTTTAAAAACACGTCTCTGGTCGTTGGGAATGCCCTCCAAGCCTTTGGGTTGGAATTCCAAGGCAATACCAAGCTTAAATTTTGGTAATTCTCAAAGCAAGATATAATGCGAGCGCGCTATAACGAGAGCGCGTTATAACGCACTCGCATTATATCTCACTTTTGACATGGTTTTTTCTTTTGCGGGGAACATGTCTACTAGCCCATAACGCGAGCGTGTTATAACGCACTCGCGTTATGTCTTACTTTATGTTAAATGCTAATATATTAATGTATGCTGATATATTTTTATGTACATGTATGTATGTATGCTTGTATGGATGTAAGATTATATGTACACATGTATTATGCTTTTATGTATGCATTTATGTATGTCTTTAGACGAAGGGAGAATTTAGAGAGAGTCTATAGAGATGGAGAGGGGGTCGAAGTGAGAGTTTAAGAGAGAGGGAGTGGGAGAGAAGGGGTTGAATTGAGGGGGACTTAGCTAGGTAGGGTGGGAGGGATAGAGGGAGGGAGAGAGAGAGAGAGGGGGGTCGATTGATTGAGGAGAGGAGAGAGAGAGAGAGGTGGGGGGAGAGAGAGAATTGAGGGAGAGGGAGAGAGAGAGAGAGAAAAGAGAAAGAGAGGGTTATGTAGGTAGGGTGGGAAAGGGAGAGACTTGAGAGTGTGAGGGGGGTGAGAGGGAGAGACTTGAGAGATAGGTAGTGAGAGGGAGTGTGAGAGAGAGGGAGTGAGAGAGGGTGGTAGGGATTGATTGAACGAGAGGTACGTAGAAAGAGGGAGACGGTAGATAGAGACAATTAGAGAGGGTGGGTGGGAGGGAGGGAAGGAGGGAGAGGTGAGATGTATAGATAGAGAGAAAGTGATAGGGGTTGAGGGTATAGGGTTGAGGGATTAGGATGGAGGACCTATAGGGTTTATGGTTTCTAGGGTATTAGGGTATAAGGGTTTAAGGTTTGAGGGCTAATGGAATAGGTTTGATGGTAGAGGGTATTTGGTTGAGGGTATAGGGTAGAAGGTTTAAGGTTTAAGCGTTTAGGGTTGAAGGGTTTGGGGTTAAGGGTTTAGGGTTAAGGGTTTACTTGGTTGAGGGTAGAGGGTTTAGGGTATAGTTTTGAGGGTATATGGTTGAAGGATTAGGTTCAGGGTCCAATGTAAGGGGTAGAGGGTTTGGGGTTTAAGGATTGAGGGTTGAGGGTTGAGTGTTTAATGTATAGGGTAAAGGGTAGAGGGTTTAAGGGTTGAGGGTTGAAGATTGAGGGTTTAAGGTATAAGGTCGAGGGATTAGGGTTGAGGGTCCAATATATAGGGTAGAGGTTATAGGGGTTGAGAGATTAAGGGTTGAGGGATTAGGGTTTAGGGTAGAAAGTATTGGGTTGATGGTAGAGGTTAGAGGGTAGAGTGTAAAGGGTTTAACAGTTTAGGGTTTAACAGTTTAGGGTTTAAGGGGTTAGGGTTGAGTGTTTAAGGTTTTAAGAGTCGAGGGTTGAGGGATTAGGGTAGAGAGTTTACTAAGTGGGTTTGAGGGTTGGGGGATTAGGGTTGAGGGTAGAGGGTATAGGATTGGCGGTAGAGGGTAGAGGGTTTATGGGTTAGGGTTTAAGGGTTTAGGGTTTAGGGATGAGGGATTAATAGGTTATAGAGTAGAGGTTATGGGAGTTGAGGGATTAGGGTTTAAGGGTTGAGGGTTGAGTGATTG
>CM021107.1:527500663-527676916 GCA_007115665.2 Sequoiadendron giganteum | reverse complement strand
GATTAGGGTTTAAGGGTTGAGGGTTAAGGGTTTATGTCTCTATCTCCCACTCCCACTTCTCCCCTTCTCCCACTCTCTCCCACTCTCCCCTCTCTCCCTCTCTCTCTATCTCCCACTCTCCACTTCTCCCCTTCTCCCACTCTCTCCCACTCTCCCCCTCTCCCCCTCTCTCCCTCCCTCTCTATCTCCCACTCTCCCCTCTCTCCCTCCCACTCTATCTCCCACTCTCTCCCTCTCTCTTTCTCCCACTCTCCCCTTCTCCCTGCCTCTCTATCTTCCACTCTCCCCCTCTCTCCCTCCCACTCTCTCAAAAACTCCTATACTCTCAAAAATATATTGAGAAAAACCAAATTTCACATAACGCGCTTGCGTTATAATGTGAGCGCGTTTTGTAGTCCACTAAAACGGTAAAAAAATCTATATACCCATGATTTGAAGGCCCACAGTCTGCATATTCCCTTGGTTATGCACGTGCTCCGACAAAAAATATATTTTTGATGATGTTGTGAAGTGTGCAAGCGTATTTTTCACATTCCATCACCTTTTCCATGATCTTTTTACCACCTTTGCATGAAATAGCAGAGTTTCCACGTTGAAAGACATATAATATCAATTGAAGTTTGAATTCCATTGAAAACTGATATACAATTGAAGTGTGGAAGGGAACAAGCTTTTGAAAAAGTCAAATTGTTGTGGAGTTTGAAGAAATAAGAAGTTAAGGCTACATAATTGGGTTGAACTCCTCCATTTGAAAGTCTGGTTTTTAAGGTATGTGAAGTCTTTACAAATTTTCTTTCATTCTATTATGGCTTGCTTTTAGTTTGTTTTTCATTATAACCTTAGGTTGTCAATGCACATTTTAAATTACCAAATTATATACACAATTATTTACACTTGCCAATTATAGCAATTCAGAACCATTCACCAAAATTCATCCTTTAAGACAACTCCAAGCCTCTCCCATTCCTTTGCAGGGTCCAAACACCTTCCAATACCTCTGCACAAACTAATGCAGTACAAAGGAAGAAATCAACACCTTTCTTGACACACTTATTCAACTATATTTCCCTTCACAAAACATTTGATTCGTATACTCAAATTAGCATTAAGAGTTCCCAATTCCTTAAGGACCTTCAAAACACCTTGAAAATCTTGAAAATAACTGATTACAATCAACTAGGTTCCTCAGAACATCAACCAATGATTATGTCATTCACAATTTTTCTTAAATCTTCCATAATGGCACCATTTTTACAAACACAGACTATAATTCTTAAGGCACAACCAAACCATTATTTGCTTAATAAATCTTTGTTTGAGTTAGTACAACAAAAATGAAACATTTCAGAAGTCTTCCCTTACACACAAACTTAGTTCCTTTGTTCACTGTCCACATTACTAGTAGCCAAACATCTACAAACTGTCACATGTATCTCCCAAACCATGCACACACTTAAAACTGTGATACTCATATTTTATGCAAAGTTAGAGGACCCAAAACCATTGAAGATGTCAACTTGCCTTCAAGAGCCATCTAAGAAGATTAAAAAGGTGTAATGGACCAATCCCAACACTCCTCCAAGCTGGACAACAAACAAAAACATTATTTCCCAAATTTCACCCTTGGAATCTAGTTATTGTGCAAAACCAGTTTTGGGCCCTTAACTCCAAAACTTTCGAAAACACTAGGAAAATAAAAGAATGATTGTAGCAACAATTTCAAATTTGCAAGACATACCTTAACCCATCACATGACTCCTTTGGGACAACATTAAGAAAACTGACCTTTTTCACTATTTTAGGCCTCTAAGTAGGCCAATTTTACAAAGGAACTACCCTTAGATCTTCACACTAGACTTCCAAACCCAAAAACAGTGTTTAATTAGGTCTCAAAACAAGTTAATTTCTAGGTCTTAGGACCTTACCCACTCAACTAGGCTTCCAATACAAAAACCCCCATTTTTCAATGCAAAGAGGGAGGGTTTATAGAAACTCCTATACCCGGGCCTTCCCAGACCATTCCAAAGCATCAAACATCTTCAAAATACCCTGCACAAGGTCAAAAGTTCATTACATAGACCACTCCTTCAACAATTGATGGGGAGTCTTATCTTTCAAGAGCAATCTTGCTCTTCCCAAGACCTATTCTTTGGTCTTCCTAGGGTATTCCTCTCTACCCTACTCAGGGATCCCTCCTAAACTCCTCTCACCTCATAAGACTCTCCACCAATTTCAAATTCTTCACCATTGCTCTCAATTCACCACTAAGATTCCCTGGGCTCCACACTGACCCAAAGTGTCCTAACCACTCGAGGGGCTAGGAAAGGGTATTCTCACTATCCCCTTTTTGATTTGAATCCTCACTGATCCATCTCATAGGATTCTTTCACCTTGTACCCATCGCTTCCTTGAAAAACCCAATTTTAGGCCTTGTAACCTTTTGCCCAATTAAGCCTCCTAGAACCCGTTTTCTTGGCTTTTCTCAAAAACGGTCCTAACAACTCCCAAATATTTTTATAGATTCTTTCTAGTGGTGTAATGCTTTGATGGATCTAGGTAATGAAGGTACGTCTTCAGTTCGTAGATTTTTTTGGTTGATGGATGATACTAACATTACACCATATGAAGACTGTTGTACACTAATAGGATCGAGTGAGGTACACTCTTTCCTTCGCTCAAATACAGGTTCATGGAGTATTGATACATGAAAGATGGCATGTTTTTGCTCTTCATGTACAATGCAAGACTGGAATGATTGTGAGTCAGGAGAGTGGGTTGACAAATGGTTCACAAGTTATCTTAGCCCACTTCACATGTATCGCCCTCTACCGGCATTGTAACTAACACAGATAGAATCATCGGTCGACTTTGACCACATATCAGATCTAGTTCAACGAGGTGATATATCTACTTTCTTAGTTGTTGAAATTCCATATCGTTAGATATTACTTTGTACTGTATTCATAATGTTGACAAATTTCAAGAGATTTTTTGCACATATCAATGCAGGGCATGTTTATGCAGTTATTGTAGATGAAGACAATGAAGAGGGAATAGACTATTACTTGTGTCGTTGTGTTGAGACAAAAAATAAATTAGAGGCCCTAGTTATAGATGGAGAAAACATCAAATACCCTACAGGGTCAGTTGTGGTTACTGGAACATGGCTTAGAAGGTACCCACATTCAAGTGTTAAACATTGGCTATTTCAGGACTTTGACATGCATCGTAAGATTCTTCATTACTCGAACCTTGTCATGGAATCCAATGTTTATTAGACTAAATATGGGGGTAGACCTTTCAACAAGTCGTTATGGAAGGTCCGTGAGTCTGACCATGAGGCAATACTTGACACAATAAAGAGTAGAGTAGACCCGAATGGTTCGTTGGATTAATTTGTAAGTATATGCACATTGGTTCTTATTAATTTATACTTGTATGCACATTTTTTTTTTGATTCCAATGCTATTATCTTCTTTTACAGTGATTGGTGTCCCCTTGCAAAAAATGCAGATATATGAGCCATCCAACAGAATGTCAACCAGAAAAGCAATGCAACATCCTTATTTTGATGCCTGCATGCAACATCTGTAAGTGCCTTCCATCTATTTTTATTTCATTTCCATTTTGGATTCTCTTTCTTTTTCTCTTTTACTTTGCATATTTGTAAGTAAACTACTAAGGGTTGATTGATCTTTCGTTATAGAAAATGTTGATTTAAGAGCCATCAAAGAAAATCTCAGCCAAAAAAGCAACGAAACATACTTATTTTGATGATTTTGACAAATCTCAATTTTGATTTCAAGACATTGTAAGAGAGCATGCGAAGCTTAGCGAGGGAATCTCAAGTTACTCATTTGAAGTTAACCTCATGACGAGCACCTATGATTAAGACATTTAAAGAGAATCTTGAATGTATGAGTGACATTGTAAAAGATTTGAGAGAACGAAGTGCTAGAAGCATTGTAATAAGATTTAACTACATAATGAGATATACTCAAATATTGTAAGGTTGAAGTTCATGTTTGGTGTAGCAGCACCTTGTTCTGTAAATGCCTTGTGTAGGAAAATTTGCAAACTTTGAATTTTGAAATATAAACAATGTGAAAATGGTCATATAAAGATCATGTAAACAATTTGTACACATTTTTTTGCAACTCATGTGACCAAGCAGACTGTTCCAACACGTACGAATAGGTATTTTTACGCTAGGCATGGTCCTCTTTTGCACCGAAACACGTGGAATCGCTCTGAGCTATGTTCCACCAAATTGATCCCTTAAGGGTCCAAAGTGCAAAATAGCTGCAAACTTCAGCATACTATTAGTTGGATACCGTGACACTTAGAAACTTCTCGTATGATCCTACAGAAAGGTGTTGGATCCCTCTAGAAAAACCTCTCTCGATTTTGGCTATTTTAGAGTGGTTTTCTCATAGCAGCGGATTTTCACTTGATGGAAAAGGTGTCAAATTCAAGCAGTGCAAAGTTGCAAAGTGGTGCAACTTTCGCTCTGCAACTTGTGTGACCAAACGAACTGTTCCAACACGTTTGAATAGGTATTTTTACACTAGGCATGGTCCTCTTTCACACCGAAACATGTATAATCACTTCGAGCTATGTTCCACCGGATCAATCCCTTAAGGGTCCAAAGTGCAAAATGGTTGCAAACTTCAGCATGCTAGTACTCAAATACTGTGACACTTAGAAACTTCTCGTCTGATCTTACAGAAAGGCATTGGTCCCCTCTAGAAAAACCTCTCTCGGTTTTGTCTATCTTGGAGTGGTTTTCTCATGGCAGCGGATTTTCACTTGATGGAAAAGGTGTCAAATTCAAGCTGTGCAAAGTTGCAAAGTGGTGCAACTTTCGCTCTGCAACTCGTGTGACCAAGCAGATTGTTCCAACATGTCTGAATAGGTATTTTTATGCTAGGAATGGTCCTCTTTCGCATCGAAACACGTGGAATCACTCTGAGCTATGTTCCACCGGATCGATCCCTTAAGGGTCCAAAGTGCAAAATAGCTGCAAACTTCAGCATGCTATTAGTTGGATACCGTGACACTTAGAAACTTCTCGTCTAATCCTACAGAAAGGTGTTGGACCACTCTAGAAAAACCTCTCTCTATTTTGGCTATCTTGGAGTGGTTTTCTTGTGGTGGTGGATTTTCACTTGATGGCAAAGGTGTCAAATTCAAGCAGTGCAAAGTTGCAAAGTGGTGCAAATTTTGCTCTGCAACTCGTGTGACCAAGAAGACTATTCCAACATGTCTGAATAGGTATTTTTGTGCTAGGAATGGTCCTCTTTTGCACTGAAACACGTAGAATCGCTCTGAGCTATGCTCCACTGGATCGATCCCTTAAGGGTCCAAAGTGCAAAATGGCTGCAAACTTCAGCATGCTAGTACTCGGATACCGTGACACTTAGAAACTTCTCATCTAATCCTACAGAAAAGTGTTGGGCCCCTCTAGAAAAACCTCTCTCGGTTTTGTCTATCTTGGAGTGGTTTTCTCATGGCGGCGGATTTTCACTTGATGGAAAAGGTGTCAAATTCAAGCTGTGCAAAGTTGCAAAGTGGTGCAACTTTTTCTCTACAACTCGTGTGACCAAGTGGACTGTTCCAACACATCCAAATAGGTATTTTTATGCTAGGCATGGTCCTCTTTCGCACCGAAACACGTAGAATCGCTCTGAGCTATGTTCCACCGGATCGATCCCTTAAGGGTCCAAAGTGCAAAATGGCTGCAAACTTCAATATGCTAGTACTCGGATACCATGACACTTAGAAACTTCTCATCTAATCCTAAAGAAAGGCATTGGGCCCCTCTAGAAAAACCTCTCTCAGTTTTGTCTATCTTGGAGTGGTTTTCTCATGGCGGCGGATTTTCACTTGATGGAAAAGGTGTCAAATTCAAGCTGTGCAAAGTTGCAAAGTGGTGCAACTTTCGCTCTGCAACTCATGTGACCAAGCGGACTATTCCAACACATCTGAATAGGTATGTTTATTCTAGGCATGGTCCTCTTTCACACCGAAACACGTGGAATCGCTCTGAGCTATGTTCCACCAGATCGATCCCTTAAGGGTCCAAAGTGCAAAATAGTTGCAAACTTCAGGATGCTATTACTTGGATACCATGACACTTAGAAACTTCTCATCTGATCTTACAGAAAAGCGTTGGACCCCTCTAGAAAAACCTCTCTCGATTTTGGCTATCTTGGAGTGGTTTTCTCGTGGTGGCGGATTTTCACTTGATGGAAAATGTGTCAAATTCAAGTTGTGCAAAGTTGCAAACTGGTGCAACTTTCGCTCTGCAAATCATGTGACCAAGCGGACTATTCCAACATGTCTGAATAAGTATTTTTACGCTAGTTATGGTCCTCTTTTGCACCGAAACACATGGAATCGCTCTGAGCTATGTTCCATCGGATTGATCCCTTAAGGGTCCAAAGTGCAAAATGGCTGCAAACTTCAGCATGCTATTACTCAGATTTCATGATGCTTAGAAACTTCTCATCTAATCCTATAGGATCGCGTTGAGCCTGTCTACAAAAACCTCTCTCAGTTTTGGCCATCTCAGAGTGGTTTTCCAGTGGTGGCGGATTTTCACTTGATCGAAAAAGCATCAAATGCAAGTAGTGCAAAGTTGCAGAGTGGTGCAACTTTCGTTTTGTAACTTGTGTGACCAAGCGGACTATTCCAACACGTCCAAATAGGTATGTTTATGCTAGGCATGGTCCTTTTTTGCACCGAAACACGTGGAATCGCTCTGAGCTATGTTCCACCGGATCGATCCCTTAGGTTGGAGGAGTCTTAAGTTGCAAATTTGTAAGTTGCTTAAAGCAACAAATTTGAAATGATATTGAATGGCCCACTTAGCACTCATTGCATCTAAGTGATGTTCACAGAGGTAAGGCACTAGGCCTTCCCAGGAGGTCACCCATTCCAATATACTCCAGCTCAATCGCTTAACCACGAAGTTTTTTCCCCAAGAAGGCACAGTGGAAAAGGCAGAATCCACTGTACTTTTGATGAGTGGAAATGAATTCCTAAGAGACATGAAGGAGGAAGAAGGATTTGTTTATGCAATCATGTTGAATCCAAAGGAGGAGGAGTCACCTATTCGGCTACCTATGACAACAGACGTGAAGCAACTATTGGATCAGTTCAGGGATATCATTTGTGAAGGCACACCAACTACACTACCATGTAAGAGGGCAATTAGTCATCAAACTGACTTTGTACCAGGAGCAACATTGCCTAACAAGGCTGCATACAAAATGACACTAGAGGAGAACAAGGAGATAGCAAGGCAAGTTCAAGAACTTTTGGACCAAGGGTTGATCAGGAAAAGCATAAGCCCATGTGTTGTTCTAGTGGTAATGGCACCTAAGAAGGGAGATAAGTGGAGAACATGTATTGATTCTAGGGCCATAAATAGGATAACCATTAGATATAGGTTTCCTATTCCTAGGATAGAAGACTTAATGGACTGTTTAGGGGGTGCTAAGTACTACTCCAAGATTGATTTGAAAAGTGGCTACTATCAGATTAGGATGAAAGAGGGAGATGAATGGAAGTCAGCTTTTAAAACCACAGAGGGGTTATATGAGTGGTTAGTAATGCCATTTGGGCTTACAAATGCACCTAGCACTTTTATGAGGGTGATGAATGAGGTCTTGAAGGACTTTATAGGAGTCTTTGTGGTAGTCTACTTAGATGATATCCTCATCTTTAGCAAAACAAAATAAGAACATATGAAGCACCTAGAAATTGTGTTGAAGAAACTTCAAGAGGAGAAGCTCACCATAAATCTTGATAAATAGGGTACTTGGTAACTTGTTGAGGTGTCTAACTAAGGAGTATGGACAAGGATGGGAATAAGTCATTTCACAGGCAAAATTTGCCTACAATGATAGCACAAATAGGTCTACTGGTAAGAGCCCATTTGAAATTGTATATAGGTTACATCCAAGGGGTGTACTTGAGCTAAGAGACCTAAAAGGTTATGAAGGAATCAGTGGACATGCTGATGATTTTGCTCAGTCAATGAGAGAGGTTCATGAGCAGGTAAAGAAGACATTAATGGAGGCTAACCAGAAGTTGAAGGCTAAAAGAGATGAAGGGAAGAGAGATCTACAATTTGAAATAGGTGATTTGGTGATGGTATACTTGAACAAGGCAAGACTACAAAAAGGCATACTAAGTAAGCTACAGATGAAAAGGATAGGGCCATGTAAAGTGTTGGCTAAGTATGGATCCAATGCATACAAGGTGGAGTTACCCAAGGAGATGTCCATTTCGCTTATCTTCAATGTGAAGGACTTGGTGAAGTATAAAGGACCAAAAATGGATGAGGAACAGTATAGTGCTGAGGTGAGTAAGGATGTGGATGAACTCAAGGTACCTGATCAGATCATACCACAAGTGGACAAGATTCTAGACTCAAGGGTGAAGAAGAAGACTAGGCAAAAGACATACATGGAGCACCTAGTGAAGTGGAGACATCAACCAGATTCAAAGGCTACTTGGATAGTAGAAAGTGACTTTAAGAAGCATGGAATTAGTGAGGAGCTCTTGACACCACAGTTTCCTTAACTTCTTTGTTGCAGGGGGGAGAATGGTGCAAGAGCACCTTAAGGTCTTTTAGAGAGATCTTTGCAATTTTGGCTTGTAGGTGGTTCTAGCCAACCACCAAGGGAATAAGGACTATGATGTAAAGTCCCAAGAGTGTTTTTGATGAGTGAATTGGAAATAGGTCTGTTAGGGGCTTGCAGTTTGGGTAAGTCTTGGACACTGTGAGCATTTTGAGCAATGTTGCCTTGGCTATTTGTCCTAAAAGTTGGAAAATGGCATTAATGATGCTCTAAGCCCCACCCAAGCATCCTAGAACATGGGAGAAAGGTATATAAGGTCATAAAAACCCTAATAATTGGGTTGGAGGATTGTTTTCATGAATTGAGACTTGGAGAGTACATTTTTGCGATTGGAAGAGAGCAAGTTTTCATTGAATTTTTGTGTTTGAGCCTTCATCCAGTCAAGAATGGATTGAAAGGACTTATCTGATGCTTTGAGTCTTCCATTTGTGTCACTTACTTACCTTGTGTAGCATTATATTAGTCATCTAGACCGACTGGTTATCTTTTTGCAAGTTTTTGGTGTTCTTGGTCTCATTGCCGGTTCAGGCCAGTTTTGTGAATAATGAGTCCCACTTGACTTCCCGTGGCTTTCCTCTCATGGCCACTTGGAATCAAGTTGGGGACTATGTAAATAGTGTACATATAGGTTTTGGCGTCTTGTTTTGCAGGGAAGGTGATGAAATCATCAAGCACTAGGCGAGTGCAAGTGCATTCTGGCTAGTAGCTTGGAGAGGACAACAGCAAGGAGAGTTTCTAAATGGATTGGTTTGTTCCAATCAAAAGTATTGGAGTTTAGGCACATGTATCTCATTCATGTGTGTGCTAGGAGGAGAGCTGAGGAGGTTGTTGAAGCCCTCAAAGAAGGAAAAAGAGCCAAAAACCCTAGGAACCCTTGAAAATAGGGGGTTTGAGGAAAATCATATGTACGGACACTTGTAGGACCTAAGGCCTGGTAAATCTTGGAGCCTTGATGGTCAAAAGAAAGAATCTAGAAAATTTTTTTGGGGTTGTTAAGACTGTTTGTGAGAAAAGTCAAGAAAACGGGTTCTAGGAGGCCAAATTGGGGCAGAAGGCTACAAGGCCTAAAATTGAGTTTTTCAAGAAAGCGATGGGTAAAAGGTGAAAGAATCCAATAAGATGGATCGGTGAGGAGAAAAATCAACAAAGTTACAACTAGGATACCCTTCCCTAGCCCTGAAGTGGTTAGGACACTTTGGGTCAATGTGGAGCCCAAGGAAGCTTAGTGGTGGATTGGGAGTGATGGAGAAGAATTTGAAATTGGTGGAGAGTCTTACGTGGTGAGAGGGGTTTAGGAGTGATCCCTGAGTAGGGTAGAGAGGAATACCCTAGGAAGACCAGAGAATAGGTCTTGGGAAGAGCAAGAGTTCTCTTGAGGGATAGGACTCCCCATCACTTTAGCTCATCAATTGATAAGTAGGAGGTATTTTCTACGATGTGTCAAATTGTGATATTGCTATCAGGATTCCATTGAGCAGTCATTTGTAGTATTAGATATAGCTCTAGCTTCTATATTATTGCACATGATTGTAGATAGTTTCAAAGATCTAGATAACATCAATAGTTCACATTACTCAAGAAGGATGAACATCTTAAAGACATTTGCGGAAATCAGGACAAGTAACCTTCTTGTGGACTTAGGGTTGCAATATTTGATCTACAACATGTTCCACCATTTCTTCAGTAGGATCAAGAACACACATAATGAAGGTGTGTTTGTATCCATGAAAGATTATGGTTTCAACTATCCAGGAGAGTGATGTTTTATCTCGACCAACCATATCTATACCATGGTTTGTTTGGAAACAAGGATGGGTTCTCTCTTTATCGGCATATACATTATTCCTCCATGTGTTCACACCAATGTTACAAGACTAGGACTTGCCTCGGACTTGACAAGCCATTTTTTGACTTGGACTTGGGCTCGGAGCCCAGACTCGACAAATAGAAAAACCTAAGAAATTCAAAGATTTGTAAGGATTTAAAACTTGTTTCATGCACCTTTTAATAAATAAACCTTAAAGACACAATAGCATCATCAAATAGAAATTACTATGATCCCATACACAAACATACATCAATCACATAAGTATAAGCACAAATTTTAGCTAAAGGAAATAACACATTTAGATATATAAATATTGTGATATTGCTATCAGGATTCAATCATGTAGTTTTACAAGTCAAAATCATTGACCCATGATTCATCAGTAGTGGTTCACAAGAACCCATCTCTCATGATAATGAATGGTTCATAAGGAGGAAGATAAATCTTCATACATTTCTTCTATCACAAATGAGATAAGTGCTTGGTTTCATGAAGGTCATGAGACAACCATTAATGGGGAGTGGATACATGAAGAACTGATGGAGAATGATAATGGCTTCAAATCTACTATAAAGGAATATTTTTTTTCGTTTCAATGATGCAAGAGGTTTTTGGTGTCACTACCAAAATGAGCCTACGAAGAATGCATGTGAAACTACTTTTGACCTTGAGGGTGTACTTACTCCATCTCAAGGATCATGCATTGAGGATGACATAGATCAATGCTAGGGCTAACCAATTAATAATTATACACGTGAATAAGTCAAACATGTACATGTCAATAAGGGAACTACAAGTACTCATAAACACGTAAGCCTCAAAAAGTATACACACGAATACATAGTATACACAAATTAAAACAAAGTATATGCACAAATACAAGGTATATGCATGAAAACATGTAAGCCACAAAGTATACACTCGAATGCACATAAGTCACAAAGTATACACGTAAGTTGTAAAGTATACACTTGAATATACGTAACTCATATCTATTGAACCATCAATTTAGAATGCAAATATGGACAGGCATTGAAAAAAGATATTTGTATTAACCAAATAGCCATGTAGGCATACATAAATATATATGTCGATATAGGTATGAAATATATGTACAAAATAGTCATGTAGGCTTACGAGAATGCCATCTAGGCATACAATGTCAAATATGTCCAATAAAAAATATGTACAAAACTGCCATGTAGGCATACAATAAAGGACTCTGGAATCAAAAGTCATTGCTCTCCATGCCCAGGAAATAAAATCTTTCCCTTTCCTTTTCGCTTAGATGGCGATAGGTCTATCACTCATTTTTGTTGCACTCGTGGAGTGCTCCTGCTACTCCTCCTAGGGTTCAGTTCATGGTGAAGTTTTAACTGTTACAATAAGAAGTAAAGACATGAATATATAGAAATTACATTATCAAAAATGATATATTTGACAAAATAATCACTTACAGCCATCTCACGATCTCTCTCCACAAGGGAAATATCCTCATGCCCATGCTCAGGCGTGCTCAAGCCCTGTATAAACCATGCAAATAGACAAAAACTACGTGAATCAATAATGGTTTGATTTCTCACTAACTAACATCTATAACAACAAATTTAAATTAAAATTTACTAATTTGCCTCATACCTCTTATGTCAGAGCCATCGAGGATTGTATAGCAGATGTCACACCAATATCCATTGCCCTCATCACATTCAGAGGTGTATCGTCTCGCAACAACTAAAAATAAAAAAACAAATTATTCAACGTAATCAACGATGTGCATGTATAAACTACACAAATCTATTAAATACTTGATTCATTAGTTAAACTCTTTATTCTATTAACTACGTGAAGGTTTGAGTAAATCCACCGCCACTGGGAAGTGTTCCATCAAAACCTCCAATATTAGTCTATTCAACATCCAAAATTGCATATTAAATTACCATTCGTAAAACAATTCCATTAATATGCAATAAAATTATAATTGTTTACTAGTTACATACCCTAGCGATAGGTGTACTGCAAAAATAGGTTGGTGGGGGGGCGGTGTATCCAGTCTCAACACTGTGACCCTGCAATTTTATTAAAATCATAAAACATTTTTAGTTAATCTTGCATTTCAAAATCAAAATTTAATAAATTAAATTCAATGAACACATGCACTAACTTTTACCTAACTATCAATGCCATATGCCTCATGCAAAATGTCAATTGCCCTCTCCATCTCCATAGCTACAGACGGATCCAACATACCAGTCTCTTGAGGGTCGGTGGGGTCATGTGAACAAGTAGCCCCGCAAGATTGACACGCATGTGTTTGAAGACCACCACTAGAAGACTCCCCTAGATGGCGCTGTAGAATAGGGCTAGTATGATGGATGATACTCTGGGTCAAAGTGTTGATTGCCTGCAATGTCTCTACGTCAACACTTTCCTTCATGACGGAAGGCATAACAATGTGCTCATGAGGTGGCCTAGCGAGAGCTCGTCTACCTTGCCGCGTAGGATCCGGCTGTGCACCAGGTCTATCCTGATCTGACCCCCCACCTCTCCCTTGGAAATCCCTCATATTAAAATAATTTGGGATTTTGTTCAATATGAACTCACTGTATAGTTTCCTAAGGAAATATTGCAGGACCTCGTAATTGTTGCACGGTGGGTAATCGAAGACCATGTACCACCTATCATAAAACCGCTCCTTCAATTGTTGGTGGTGGCACCAATGGATAGGAAACCTCTTCGCATTGAGGGTAAGATTTTGATTTGTGCGTGGGTCAGTGAATAATGACCACAAATCACCTTTTGTCATTTTTAAATCTTTCACATCCTTGTATGATAGTTTATTTGCATAATACTCCCTAGCCGCCTGCCTCCTATCTTCCCATCCAGTTATTTGTTTGCTAATTGAATCTACGTTTGTTAACATATCTTTCAATGAATTTGCTAGGGTCATTCTTTCTGTCATTGAACCATTTGGATCACTCAACCTATTGATCAAATCCTCAATTTGTTTTTTATTGTTCTCAATTTCACTCATTAAATTTTGTTGAGTGCCAGGAGGGGGTTGAGTGATTGGTGGAGGAGGTTGATGTTGTGGTTGATTTTGATCTTGAGGATTTGGTTGGTCCTCCTGTTGAGGATTTTGAGGGTTTGCAGGTTGATTTGCATCTCCTAAAAATTCAAACAAATAGATATCAAATTCAACCTAAAACTAACAAATTCAAAACAAAAAGCATAGAATCCTTACCTCTTACAGCTGCTCGTCGTCATGGTGCCATCGTTGCGAAGAAATTCAGATTCTTGGTGAAGAAATTCTTCTCCTAGAATGCGAGCACGATATTTTGGGGTTTTTGGCAGTGGGTGGAGCAAAAAAACCATTCGAAATGCAAATGAGAGATTTGCATTTGTTTTTTTGCTTTTAACAGTCGATAACACGAGCGCGTTATAACGCGCTCGCGTTATTGCTTTGTAGTTGTCGCCACCGGGACCTTGCCTAGGTTTAATGGAAGACATAACGTGAGCACGTTATAATACGCTCGCGTTATGCTTTTCAACTTTTTTTTGTTTAAGGGTGTCCACGGAATTGCTACCCATTTCCATGCACCCGCCCATATTAATATATATATATATAAATATTTAATATTATAAAATATAATATTAAAATTAAAATATATTTTATTTTAAAAAAATAAAAAAGTCAAACCAATGCTAGGGCGCATTTTCTTTGCCCCGGGTCGAGTGCATGTTTCGAGAAAGGAGGGCGGCAGACGTGTTTTAACTCAGGGCGATGGACACATTTTAACGCAAGGCGGCGTGGATTTCGGGCAAGGGTTGACTGTGTATTACACACAGCCGAGCCCATTTCATGGGCAATTGTGTGTAATACATAGCGATCGACAGTGGGGGGTGGGTGCATAGGGCACGGCTCCCCCACACGCCTCCCATGGGGGGTGCGGTAGGGTGAGCCCCCTGTGACTCCCCTCCCAAACCCTCCGAAAAAATTTAAACATAAAATTTTATTTTATAAAATTCTGCCCACCACAGCGGATTTCGAAAAAAATGACCCAAATAAAACGTGGGTTCCTCTATCCTTCTTTTTTCTTTTTTTTTTTAAACCACACATTTCAACATTGAAACACATAAATATATATATATATATGTAAATTATATATATATATATATATATATATATATATATATATATATATATATATATATATATACAGAAAATGAAATTTATCAAATTAGGTGAGCAAACAAATTTTTAAAATGATCATTTCAACAAGGTATGAAATTTTTTTCTTGGAAGAACAAAATATTCAAACAAACGTTTTAAAGTTTGAGCAAGTTTGAACATGGGTTTATTTTCCAACATAAATCATTTGAGTTTCCAACCAATGGTTTTACAAGCAACACAACTAAATACATGAATCTCTTTAAAATGAAACAAATTTACGAAGTAGAAAACCTGGTTCCAAAAGTTGAGAGATTGGCAAAATGGTGCAAAGCCTTCTCCTCAAATCTAAGCTCCTTCCCAGAAATCCAACTGAGCCTTTTCAAGAACCCAAATCCAAAACCCCCAAAACCAGAAAAATTTCTCTCCCAAGAACTCATGAAAAATCCATAATCCTCAAAAATATCCAAAAATCTAAATAATAGCCAAAAAAATGAAAAATCTATTCAACCACCATAATAAATTTTTGAAAACAGAAAATAGAAAATATCTCAAAATGTCTCTATTTTCTCAATTTTGCATTTAAAATTTTCTAAAAAAGAAATTTAAATCCTTTTCTTTAATTTTCAATTTCAAACAATAATTCATTAATTTCAAAATGAATAACATAATTCAAATCAACATAATTAATTTAATTAATCAATAAAATAAATCTAATCCAAGATTAAGTTATTTTATTAATTAAATTAATTAATAAATTAAATAACATTTTTCACATTATAACCAAATTCATTTAATCAACAGCTTAACTACATAAAGCCATTTAATTACCCTTTTCAACTTGCAATTACATAAAATCCAGGTAGATTAAACAGTATTTAAATCAACAGAACCAGACAAAACCGACAACACACTATGACCAGGGTGATGACTTGGCACGGAAAACCTAGCTACTATCTCCCAATCGAATGTCGTTGGCAGTGGACACGCTCAACCTCATGAAATCAGGTGGAGTCGATGTCTTGTACATGTTAACCTGCGAACAAAGATTACATCCACATGCATATTTGCATCATAAAAAACACACCGTGAAGAGGGAATCACGAAATCGCAGGGCGCTCGCAAGCGAGTGATGCAATCATGTCCCCTTCACCAATACATTATTACCAACTGACGAATCTAACATCAATAATATCATCCAAACATAAAACATCATTAATTCAAATATTCACAATGCTAATCTAAAGCATGCCATAATGATAACATCTGAATAATATACCATCACATCAAAAGAGAAAAACGGAGGGGTATTACACCTAGCCTACAATGTGATCTCACAAGAATTTTGGGTATCAGAACAGCCAGCCTTCCAAGGGAGATTTTTAGGGATGCCACTTTTCGTCGGAGTAAACCACATCACCTTCTGGGATAGACTAGTAGGAAATTGCAGAAATAAAATGGACTCTGGAAAGGAAAATGGCTAACATCAGCTGGCAAGCTCCTGCTGGTTAAAACCATCTTGGTAGTGATCCCCGTCTATTCAATGTCTTGCCTAAAAATCCTTGAGGGCATTATGGACCAGCTTAATCAAATTATGAGAAAATTCTTTTGGAATGGACCAGAGGACTCAAATAAGGTTCCCCTACTGGCATGGGATAAGGTATGTAAATCACAAGTCGCGGGTGGAGCAGGAATAAGGCAGCTAAAGGAGATGAACCAGGCCATGGGTGCCAAACTAGTTTGGCAAATGTACACTAGCAATCAAAAATGGGTTAGAATCCTAAGAAGAAAATACCTTGACTCAAACGAGCCAATAAACATAGTCAGGGTACTCAATCCACCCAAAGGATCGGCAATTTAGAACTTCATATGTGAATGCAGAGATATCATATATAAGTATGTCTTGTGGGAAGTCCATAATGGCAAAAAAGAATCATTTTGGGAAGATTCGTGGGATGGACACGCTAAGCTAAACAATATGATGGGCCTGGAGACCATCAAGGAAGAAACTACCAAGATATGGGGCCACTTGAGGTAAGTGATTATGGTGAAATTGTATGGGAAAATGGAGTCCAGAAATGGAGATGGAAAGATCCAAATACACTTAGTGCCCAGGCTACAATGCAAAAAATGGCCCTGAAAAGAATATTGGAAGCTAGAACCTTCCCTGTTGGCGAAGGGGAAGATGTCCTAAGATGGAGTGCCTCAGCAGATGGTGAATATAAGGTAAAGATTGGGTACAAGATCAAGGTAAGGAAAGTGGAAAGGAAAACTTGGCCAAATACACTCTGTTGGGGGAAAAATGTTCTACCAAAAGTCGGGGTGTTCACATGTTTGGCCACTCAAGGTAGGATATTAACCCAGGATAGGTTATCAAAGTTGGGTTTCAGAGGCCCTAATAGATGTATTATGTGCAAAAATCAGGCAGAGACAGCATCCCATCTCCTGCTTAGCTGCCCCTATGTCGAATTCTGTTGGAAATTCATACTCAAACTTCTAGAGTACTCAACTCCTTTGTCACCAAACCTATGGGATTGAATAGACGCATGGCCAAATAAACTTCACAAAGGGGTATTCAGCAACATTTGGAAAATTATTTCATCCACAGTATTTTGGGAAATCTGGAAGGAAAGAAATAGGCGCATTTTTCAGGAGCAATCATTGGGGAGAGAAAAATTAGCAGGTCGACTAGTGAAGGCAGTGGTGGAAATAGTAAACAGTGCAGCAAAAATGATAACCTTTCCAAAGAATGTATTTTCCAATAGGGAGATAGAACTTTCCAATAAATTCGACGGGTTACATATCCCTCGCATTGTAAGCACTTTGAAGACACTACAAAAGGAAGAAATCAGACATGGAATGGTTTGGCAGAAACCACAACCGAGTTGGATCAAAATAAACTTTGGCGGTGCCTCTTTAGGGAACCCTGGAGCAGCTGGCATTGGATGTGTGGCAAGAGATTTCGAAGGTAAGGTGATAGCACAAGAAACAAAAAGGATTGGGCAGGCAACAAATAACATGGCAGAAATCAAAGCAGCTATGTGTGGTATAGAATTAGGGAAGAGCCTCGGAGCAACGAAACTGCATCTAGAGGGAGACTCACTAATCATAATAAATGCTATCAGAAACAACTCCACTCCAAACTAGATATTGAGGCGTTGGCTAAGTCTGATACGAACCTTGGCATCATCCTTCGAAGAGTTTCGTGTCAGCCACATATACCATGAAGGTAACACCGTGGCTGAAAGCCTAGGCAAACACGCGGCAATGGGGATGGAGTACGGCTCGGGTTAAGACAGCCAAGCCAACTCCGAGCGAAGGGTCACAACAACTTTGAGGGTAAAGAAATTTCAGTGGCATCGGCAATCGCAATCAATAAGCAAGGTACTTTTGGGGATAGGAGCGAACGTCACAAATGGTAGGTAAATCGTCCTTTTAAGATCTAGTCGATCAATTCAAGGCACATAATAGTCACATCAGGCAGACGGCCTCGAGAATGCAAGATTGGAGTAAAGGCTCACTTGTGCGAAGAGACGGCGCATTTATAATAGGACCAGGAAAGGAACAGTTGGCTATAAGAATAGATAGCGCAGAGGTAAATGTCACAACTGCAACAGGTTTTGGTAAAGGTTAGCGGAGAGAATAATGGATACACTCATGTGCCTAGAGACAACCACAACCATTGTGTCATTCCAGGGGGAACTGACAGACACAAGGTTGCGAGGAATCCTCTCAGCAAAGAACAAACTGGTCATCCACGCGATAAGGGAGGTACTGGGATGGGAGTTTATATGGTCTTACCATAAGCATCGTCTCAACACCGATATCCCTGGAATGTTCCTAGCAATAGCACTTTACAAGGGAATGGAGAAATCTAGAATAAAGAATTTATGCCAACGCGTGTCCAAGCACAAATACCTAGGTGAAATTGATGCAATCTTGGATAACATTGATGAACTCGGGAAAATACCCATGCCACAACATTACTACCTGCTAAAGAGACATGGTGGGAGACCAATGCCAAAATTTCCAATCCTGTCAATGGTAGAACCATAGGAACTAACAGAACGTTGTGAAGACATCGATAGAAATCTCAATTTCCTTCTTCATGCGGCAAGGCTCACAGAGCCAATGACAAAAGAAGCAACATTGGGTAATTACATGGCCAGAGAGGGGTTCGATGTGGATAGGGACGAGGAGGATAATAATGGGATGGAAACCCTGGTATTACCAGACTCAAGGGAGGGCTGGATAAAAGACGACGGACGGGATGTGGAGGAAATCGTAAGCAGCCCCGCACACAGAAGATGCAAAATGGAATGTCCAGTCAAATCCCGTGCAGCACATGCAAAGCAGATGCGCAAAGAAGCAATGGCTCAAGGTTCAGGACGTGACGAATCCAGCCCCCTTTTCACTGCTTTGTGCGGGCCATGGAAGCCGAAGGGAAGCAAGGTGAGGAGGCCATAAGACCGGTTAGCTTAGAAGTATAGTTTGTGTTTAAATTTATGTGGGTAGTATAGTATTAGATAAGATAATAGAAAGAATGATAAAAACTATGGATTTTGGGCCTTTAGGGCAACTCGTACTCTGAACATAGCCGAAAGGCATCGACTGTAATATTTTATGTTTGATAATATATGGTGTTGGCCATACCAGCTATTTACCTACCATATATATATATATATATATATATATATATATATATATATATATATATATATTCATTAAATCTTATTATCTTATCTATTTAAAAAATTATATATTTATGTTTTGGAAAAACAAAAAATCAAAATTAAAAATTAAAAATCTAAGAATCAAAAACAAAAATACCAAATATACCAAATATTCATTTATATCTTATTATCTATATAGAAAAATCTATAATTATGTTTGTAAAAAACAAAAATTTAAAATCAAGAAACAAAAATCTTAAAGCAAAAAACAAAAAGGTCCTCTTCACTTTGCTTATAAATAAAATCGAATCTCCTATTTATTTATCATAGCACAGAAGAATTTGAATGATCAACAGTACAGAAGTTCTTTACAGAAGAAATTTGTAATTGAAAACCAAAATTAAGATATATAAGCAAACCTTAACTTTGATCTCCATTACAAATTTCTTCTGTGAAAGGCTTTCGATTACAAATTCCTTCTATGAAGGGCTTTCCTACTACTGATCAATAAGATATATAAGCTAGTAATAATAGACCCTTGACCTTGAACCCGAAACCTTAAACATTGGACCCTAAAACTTGAACCCCGGAGCCTGAACCCTTGCCCTTGACATCGAACCCTTGACCATGAACCCTCAACCCTTGACCATTGACCCTGAACCCTTAATCCAAGACCTTAAACCATGAACCGTAAGCCTTGAACCTAGAACCTCAAACCGTAAACTCTAGACCATGAACCATGAACCCTGGACCCTAGACATTAGACCTTGAACCTTGACCCCGAACCCTCGACACTCAACACTTGAACACGGACCTTGAACCTTGGACCCCGAACACTTGACCCTCGACCTTGAACCCCGAACCCTTACCCTTGAACCCTAAACCCTGGACCTGGACCCCATTGAATTATAATTATAATTGTGATGCACGGTAAAAGAGCAACCTTTTTCTACTCTGCAAAAGCAAATTGCTGAAAAACCCCCTCTTTGAAGAGGATGAGTTTATGCTGGTTTGGCATAGGAATCCTCAGGAAATACAGGTATGCATAATTCATTTCATTGATTTTAATTTTTTAATTTGCACGCGGAATATTGGTTTCTAGCATTTATAATGCACTGTATGTCCCCACATCTTCCTTGTTTGATCCAAAGGGAAATAAACATTAAATTATCTTAACAGTCGTATAATCTCTATCTTCTATGATGCTATTTCTAAGTTGGTTTGTGATAAATTGGCGTAAGCTGTTCCTCATGATACAATAATATAATGGACTATCTCTACTGCTCTTTAAATATATTTTTTCTGACATGCACATCTGGAATGTTCCAAAACAGCTACCAGTACTGGGTCCCACATAAGGGATGGATGATCATACTAGAGTTTCAGAATGTAGGGAGCAAGTTTCAGAATATAACTAAAAATTTGTCCACTAGGAGATTGAAACAATAACTTAATTCTTCAGTGGCCTATCTTTACTGTTTGAATTTCAAGTTTTTCTATTTATAGCTTTGATCAGAATTTTCTAAGTCAGGATACACATGATTTTCTTGTTTTTTCCTCTGTCATGAGTTTTCCAGGTGGGTCCTTGTGCTTGCAAGCTGCCAAAGGAATGCTGGCATAACAGATTTGGAAAGAGCTGAGCATATTCTCTTCTGTGTACAGAGTAACTATTCACATTTGACATTTGACTGTTTGCCCAATGGCCATTGGGAAAGATGCAATTTTTAGGGTTAAATGGTAGAATTCATGATGTGGGTTGTCAATTGATTACATCGAGGAAGGGTAGAATGACTGCAAAATTGGCTGTCTGCCATTACAGATTTGAACTTACTGACAAAGTTTTAGTACGTGCTTACTTTTTTAATAGATTGAAAAAATAGGGCGAAGTAGTGGATAAAGCACGTTATCAGTTGATTTGCTGCAGTTTAATGTAATTTGTTTTTAAATAATGTCGATTCAAATTCACTGCTTCTCCCGAGATTGTCGTTGGATTCACGTTGTATGCTCAGTCACTTGTAATTGATAGGAACCCACTTGGTCACGTTAAAATTCAGATATCCAATTATCAAGTTTTTTTAATCTATCAAGATTAAGTCTTTATTTTATGGTAAAGCTTAAATAATGAATAAATATTATTTGTCAAAAAAGGTTAATATTATACATATTAAAATGTGTGTTGATGAAGTTACATACTTGAATTTATATGGAATTAAGTTTCAATTCTTAAAATGTAAGATAATAAAACAAAATCATGAAGTAGTGAGAGTTATATTAGTAGATAAGGAATGAGTTATGGTCATTCGATTTATTCTAAACATCATCGGGGTTTAGGTCATGAGAGCAAGTTCTTAGTCAATGATCGTTCTCTCTTCATTTTCTTTTTTGATTAGCTAAATGACATGAGTGTGCAAGATGATCAAAGCAAGTCAAAGAATTTTGTTAAAATCTGACCGACTAGTTGTCCCTTGGTCATCTAGGTGAGGGTAGGTAGAAGGTGGGTGGGATGGCTAGACAATCTTCACGCAGACTGGCCTTTAGAACTTCTTAAGGGGTTTAGGAATCATGTGTTTGAGAATCATCACCTCCTAGAGCAAATTGATTGCATCCATGTTGATGCAAAAGTGAACCTTGTTGGAGACAACAATCAATGATATTATAACAATTGTGATCTAAAAACACCTTTAGATGCATCACTTAAGTACAATTTTATTAGCTTGCACTTCAATTTGCATAATAAAAAATCATACCATTGTAATATAAAATAAGAAATGAATATCAATAAAAGCATAAGATTTTCTATCTTTCCAAAAATTAAAAAGAATTTATTAAGATAAAAATACTTTTAAAATAATAAATTAAAAAGAATTTATTAAGATAAAAATACTTTTGAAATAATAAACATACTAGTTTTTTTTAAGTTGATTTAATTTTTTGTGTAGAGGGTTAACTCTTCTTATTTTTTCAATTTTGTGATTTTGGTGTGAGCATTTTTTTATCTAAACTATTTTTTTTATTTTTTTTTATTTTTTTATTTTTTAAAATTTTTTTTAAACTATGATTTTGATTTGGATACTTTCTATCTAAACTAAATTATTTTTTATAATTTTAATATAAATCAAAATTTTCAATTACATATTCTAATTGATCTCAATTCTCTTGTTATTGAAATATTTAATATTAATCTTTTTAATAAATTATATTTCAAAACGTTTATGCTTTCAATTAAAAAATTTAATATAATACATATTATATTTTTTTGAAAGATTGTTGATAATTTTTCATACAATTTTTGTTTTATATTGTGATTTTGATGTGGGTGCTTCCTATCTAAACTATATTTACTTTTATAGTTTTTAATTTTTCAATTTATATTTCTAAACATTCTTAGACCTATATGAAATTTTAAATTCTCTTCTATCATTAAAATTGTTAATATTGAGTTTTTTTTTTAAATACAAATATATATAAAGTTAAAAGATGATAAATCTCAAACTATTATTCTTAATTTTTTTTAAATTATATTATATAAAAAGTTAGCTTCTAAGGCACGTCTACATATAGTTTCTTAGCTTATTTTGGCTAGCAGCCACTACTCAAATTTGTTAGGAGTAATTTGTGGGGCAGGTGGCCCCATGAATTAATTTGCTACTTATCTAAAAAATATGCAATTATTATTTATTTGCATGTATGAATTAAAAATTGGAGGCAAATAAAAAAGAGGGAAAAGAATTATAGAGACACCTCATAGCTTTTTCAATATGCAACCACTACTTATTTTCAATTCCTAAACAATAGTTGCTCCACCAAAATAGGTATAATAATAAAAAAATAATTTAATAATTTCATACTAAAATTAAACATATTTTATTAATAATATAATATTAAGGATAAATATAATTTATTAAGTATAATATTTCAAAAATCATATAATAAGAATAATAATATTATAATAATAAGAATAATAGAATATTATAATGGTAGAATAATATAATAGTAATATCAAAGTAATAATACAATATTATGAATAATATAATAATTTAAATATTATTAATATTAATAGTAATGTATTAATACAGATATAGCACTATAATAGTAACTATATAACAAAAAAATCATAATATAATAATATTATTATATTATAAAAATATATAACAATAATAATATAATACTAACAATATATAATACTTAATCCAATCATTTATTAATATAATAATAATGTAACATAATGTAAACTTGATATATTAATAAAATAATAATAATTTAATAGTAAATGTATAAAAATAATAAAAAATATATAATAAAAACTAAATTAATTGTAATAATATAATATTATAAAAATAGTAATAAAAATATTAATAATAATATATCAACAAAATCATTTCTTAAATGACCAACCAATCTGATCTTATGTATTGCACAAATGTATGCAAAAAAAATTAAAGCATTTTCTCCTTAATTAACTTTCCATACCTCTTCGCGTACCCATTGCACACCAAGGTGCGATTTCTAGTAACTATATATTTATTATTATGCAATCATCATTTATTACATTTATCACCTCAATATTTAGAGTTTAATGTCATGGGTCGATCTTTCAATGTGTGGATGTGATCCTAAACTATATGGAATTGATCAAAATTTCAAACAATCATATTTTAAATCTTTGTTGGCTTCAGCCTATTCTATTGACAATTATTAGCCGATTTATTATATGTTTGTGCAATTAATTGCTATGTATTAATATTTCAAGGTACAAACTTCACTTTGAAACATTAAAAGGAAGCTCATTCTACATCAAATCATCCAGAAACATTTGCAAATGATTGAAGAGTTGTTTTTAATTATTTCCCTTGTGATATAATGATTTCTCCAAAATACTTTTAAATACCTTCAATTCTTAATAGTGAGGGAGGAGAAAAGAAATAATTCATATCTCTCTACTACTAACAAGTTCATTCATTGAGGTTATAGATCACTTTTGCGCGTCAAAACATTCTCATAAGAGACAAGATTGATTTTGGAGAGCATGAATTTGATTCAAAAAGAATTTGAAGACTACTCTAATCCCAAGAAAATTGATGAATAATAAATATCTCTTTTAATTATCAAAATTATTAAATTTCACTACTAAATTAAATTTATTCTTAATTGATATTTTTTATTAAATCTCAATAACAATCACACTTGTGACATTGATTTAATCTAAATTACTTGCTTCCATAACATGCAAATTAAATTAACATTAGGAAAATTAATATTTATTTATATTTTTTATTTGATTATATATTTATTTTATATAGAATTTATATTATATTATATAAAATATATCATTTAATTTAATTTAATTTATATTGTAAACTATAATATTATTTAAATTAATTTGTAATAAATCAAAAGATTGAATTGGAGAAGGGTTCTATTTTATAATAACAAATATAATTATATATGTGTACATCATTCTCTCTATTTCCATCTCCCTCTTTATCTCTCTTCCTCACTATTTATCTCTTTATCCTCTTTCTTTATTCTCTATCTATTTTTCACCTCTATGTGGGTGTGTATCTCTATTTCTATATATGCATCTCAAGTTTGGCTTTTGGCACAAAATGGCTCATCAAAAGCTGGTTATCTCTCTCTTTGCCTATTGATCTATCTTTCTACCTCTCTCTATATCTATTTGTCCCCATCTCTCTTTTTTGTTTCTTTGTGTGTCTCATTCTCTCTATTCCCCTTTTTATCTCTCTATCTCTCCCCTCTTTGTATATTTCTATTTCTCCTCTTCTCCCTTTGTTCTTTGTCTCTTTATTTTTTGCCTTTGTGTGTGTGTCCCTCTATATATCTCAAGTTTGGATTACTAGCACAAAATGCCTAATCAAAAATTCATTTTTCTTTATCTCTATCTCTCTCAATTACTCTCTCTACTTTTTAATTCATGTATTAATCCCCCCCTCTCTATCTT
The DNA here is from genome assembly GCA_007115665.2 of Sequoiadendron giganteum. NCBI lineage: Eukaryota > Viridiplantae > Streptophyta > Pinopsida > Cupressales > Cupressaceae > Sequoiadendron > Sequoiadendron giganteum. The sequence goes on along the minus strand of CM021107.1, from coordinate 527,651,637 downwards.
GATCTCTCTATATGTCTTTGTTTGCTTTCATCTCTATTATTTTTGTTTGTCTCCATTGAGAAAAACTCTCTCTCTCTCTCTCTCTCTTTATGTAAAATTTAGTGTTTGTAAAATTTAATGTGTTGAAATGGAATTGAGTAAATGGTTTATATGCAAGCACAAATTCCCTACTCTAAAACTTATAAGTTTCTCTCTCTCTCTCTCTCTCTCTCTCTCTCTCTCTCAATCTCTTTTTGTATTCTTCTATCTTCCTCTTTCACTCAATCTATCTCTCTTTTTCTCATTTTATATTCTCATCTATCTTTGTCACTTCACTCTCCCTCCCTCCCTCTATCTCTCTCTCCTCCTCTTTCCATCTCTATCTCGCTTTATGTAAAATTTAGTGTTTGTAAAATTTAATGTGTTGAAATGGAATTGAGTAAATGGTTTATATGCAAGCCCAAACTCCCTACTCTTAAACTTATAAGTTCAATAAGAATTCAAAATTACAAGTACACACAAGGCTAGGTACAAAAGAATAATAGTAACAAAAATCAAGAAGCCACAATGAGAATCCAATTGTGTTCAATTTTGGCTAATTGGTGTTGTAATTGATATTACTAATTTATATATACAAAAAAACTCATTTAACAGTAACTCACTTAAACCTGTCCTTGAGAAAAGTGAGACTATTGGAGAATAGCATCCTCAACCCCAACTTTCCAAGTGGCTATGCAAACTTTGCTTTGACAAATACAAAAGTGCAATTCCACATTAATTATCCCTTTGTTTTGTGTTTTGATCCCTTGGATGTCTTCTTTGGGGGACAAGGATATACATGTCGATTATAAATAATTCAATATTCCATTTAAACTATTACCATTGGTCCAAAACTTATCGAAGGTATAGCCACCATACTAGGTGTCAACCTATGTCAACATCCTTATTGATGTACTACATACTAATTGGTCCACGCATCTCCACTTGGATATACGCATATGCTTGCAAGTTGTGAATGTCATAAACTAAGGAGTTTTCCCATCAATTATAATTTGGAAGACACAAAGACATGAAGTGTGCACTACTTAAAGTGTAATCAAATGGTCTAGCACATTATGGATGTACATCTAATTGGTGGCACTAGGCACATAAACTCAATCAATATAAGAGAGAAGAGAGAGAAGGACAAAGGGAGGGAGAGAGGAAGAGAGAAAAGGCAAAGATAGATAGTGAGAGATGTACAAAGAGGTTGTATTTTATATATAAACTATTTTATTTAATTTTTTTGTGCATTCCAAGGATATCATATTTAGAAGACTAAATTTTAAGCATTAAATAATATATAATGTTAATGTAAGTGGATGCATAGTCAATCTAAATCTATCACTTGTCTACCAAACCTTAATTACACACACAATATAATTTGCTTACTGATCTATCAATTCACATCATGTATTGCATGAATATATGCAAAAACCAAAAAAGTTGTTGTTTGACCTTCCACATCTCTTCAACATACCCATTGCCCACCAAATTATGATTGCTAATTTTTAAACACATACAAACCATATATGTGAAAAAAAATTGTTGTATTATGATTCAATTAATTAATAAATATGGTCAAAGATGCATTCTATCCAAACCTTAATTACACATAATATCATTTGCTTACTGATCTCATGTATGGCACGAATATAAGCTAAAACGAGAAAAATTTGTTGTTTGACCTTCCATATCTTTTCAACATATCCATTGCCCACCAAATTATGATTGCTAACCACAATCACCATTCATTCCACTTTTAGCACTGCATTCTCACAATACACCAATTTCCAACTATTTTTACAAACTAAACCATATTATTTGCGAAGTAAACTTTAATAAATATGAATGTGTTATGAATCCAAATCACATATGTTAGTTCATAATATATATGCCAAAAGGGTACACATCAAGTTATGGCAATAAGAATAAGCATTAAATGTCGTATCTTACATGTCTTTGTGCACAGTTGTGTTAAGTACCCTAAATTGGCATATTATATGGTGCTTAGTTTTAATTGGCTGAATGGTCATCCAACAAATGTGGTTAGTTTTGATTAGGTAAATGATCATCTAACCAGCTGGTGGGGAGATGTGATTGAATAATTTTAAAACATTAATGATATCAAGTTTCCACAATCTATAATGTTCTCTTTCAATGATTTCTCGATTAGATTGTGTGAGAATTTTTGCATCAACATTTTGGATCACACTCTATGATCCATTATTAAGATGAAAGCAAAGAGCTTAAGGAGAAAAATGAAAAGTTACAGACCAAGACAACCTAAAGATAAAAGGGAGGGGAGGAGGAGAGAGAAAGATGCACGAGGACCTAGAAGGACAAGACAAATGAGAAATAAGAAAAAATAAAAAGAAGGCTAAAAAGAACATTAGAAAAGAATAACCCTTAAAATAAAAATTACAACAATACAATGTCAAAGACAGCCATTACATAAACATACACAACCATAAAAACAGCTAAAAAGAACCAAAAACAGCCATTACATAAACATACACAATCATAAAAACAGCTAAAAAGAACCAAAGAATTTAATAAAATGGAATAAGAAATTAATTGATAACATTTAAAATATTAACATATGCTGAGAAATAAAAAAGAATGCATGCATGCAAAAAAAAAGGAAAAACTATAATTATAAATGCAAACATATGCATGAGCACAATCATACAAGCTCAAAACCACAAACAAAACAAAGAGTTGTCAACAATTTCAACATTTTTTTGTACCAAGAGTTGTCAAGACATTCCACTCCACTGATTGCCCGTTGACAATAAGAAGAAATACTAATTTTCTTTCAACCTTAGTCTACTGATTAAGCATACAATATACTCCCTTATTGCTCTGGGTACATCCATTTGTGTCCACGATGACAAAATTACTAGCTTAGATGGATCAAAATCAATGCTAAGATAGATCTGATGACTCATAAACACAGAAATCCCAAAATAATTGAAAAAAATGCAATAAGGATAGAAGAAAGTAGGGAAAGGGTTGGCAGAATATGCACAAAAGTCATACCTTTTCAAGTGGCCAATAATTTTTTATAGTTATAATCACAGACTCAATAGCATCTTTTTCAGTTATAATCAGACTCAATAGCATCTCAAACTATTCAGAGAAGAGGCACATGATTGCCCATTACCTCGTATAAATAGCTTGGCTTTTGTTTTATTGCTAAGTTCTCCTCCATTCCCCGCCATATCTGAATCTTGTCAAACCTTTTCTACCTACTTATTAATCAGGGATGATTCTAAAATGCTTTTTTACTACCAATGAAAATCACCCTACTTCACATTTCTAAACACACTATAGTGATCTGAACCCCGGACCACAAGTTTTCAAAACCTACACCTTGCTAACTCACTGCATCAACACATTCAAAATAATTTGACTAACACCCGGTTTTGTTATGTCAAAGTTTGAATGCAACTCACTGACCGTTTAAGCTCTTCCATTTGAGAGCACAGATCCAATAACAATAACATTATGCTCCCCCAAGTTTCAGGGACAGGGACAGCAGGACGTGTTTCCAGAATGGGAGTATTTTTGGATAATTTTTAGGGAACGACCAAGGATGGCTATTAGAAGATAGGATTTTTTTTTAAATGTAGAGAAATTAGATATTCATAATATTGATAAAACATTCATCATAGATATTGTAGAAGATTAATACATAACATTAGATTTGAATTGAGGTTTCACATGAGAATTGATAAACAAATTAACAAAATTATAATGCTTTCATTGTCAATGTGCATACATATTATATAAGAATTATAACATGCTCAAAGGCTCCAAGTTTCAACTATAAAATGACAAAACATAGAAAATATCTAGATGTCCCTAATTAGCAGATGCAACTGATAGGTCTATATCAAAATCAAAGCTCGAGTTTGAGTCACTTCCATTGTAAGGGGTTGCGTCAAAGAATGGAACCCCGACCAATCCTTCATGTGCCTCCTCCTCATTGATTTGTACAGCATCTTCAAGATCAACATTCCAACATAAGGTTGGAGTTTGACAATACTCAGGAGCATGCCGATAATGTAGCCGCAAAGCACTATGTACAACCACCAACTTCTTTGATCGTATAGAAGTAAGGTTGTTCCTCTTGACTAATTGGATGAAACTATATGTGGACCAATTCCTCTCTACAATAGAGGAATTGGCAACCTATGAAAGAAGATGAACAACAAGTAACCTCAACTCCAATGCATCCTTATCAAGCCACATCCACCACCCAATAGGGTTGCTTTGACCTAATGTAGCTCTATCCGACCTCACCACTGGTGTGCTGAAGGTTGGACCATGAAGATTGACAAATGCAAGCCATTTTTGAGTGAAGTAAAACATATTCTTCTTTAGTATACATTTTCCTAAGGGCCTTCATGAAGCCTTCTTTCACCTCTTCATCATGAGATTGAGGCACTCTCCCAAGTCTTATTGCATACTATTTGGGATTGAGAGCATAGGCTGCCATATGAAGTGGGGTGTTCATAGTGTTCCATTGTTGTGTCACAATGGGCCTAAGATGCTCCTCATAAAATCCCAAAGTAGAGTACCTGTTGTGAATTGTTTGTTTGATTTGCCCAAGCATTCTATCAAAGGTCTCATAAATCTCTCCAAGGCTAGGAGAGTCAGTATCAGCATACCTGATTACTTGCACAATAGGCTCAATGAAGGAGTAAACATATCTGCAAATGCAAACAAGTTACAAAAATTAAAATCTTTAAAAAGAATGGAAATATTTTACAAATTAAAAACATTAATAAATTATTAAATTGACATTTTTCAAATTAAATAATAAAATCAACAATTTTCTTACCTCATTGTGGACCACCAGTTATCATCAAAGATTTTTTGTTTTGCACTTCTTCCTCTCAATAAGCTTGCCTCTTGCCATCCACCCCTCTGCATTGATTACTATTAATTGTAAAGTCTCTAGGATCTCAAGCATCCTCTCTAACAAATGAAGTAGTTGGCATATCTAGTGTCCATGAGGTTGAGGAATTCCTTCCTTGAAATGTCTTGAACAAAGCAAGTGAAGTGTGATGGTTGCAAATGAACATCTGCACATATCTAGCCTCTGACATCAATGCCTTCACCCAATCTATCTTCCCAATGTCCTTCAAGGTATTGTTCAATGCATGAACATAACATGGGGTCCAAAAAGTTTGCTTATAAGCACCCTCTACCATCAACCCAACTAACTTACATACATGGGTTGAATCGGTCACTACAACATTAGAGGCTCCAACTCTTTTATGACATCTTTCAAAATTTGAAATTGGAAGTTTGCATCCATTTTTTTCCAAATAATGAATAGCTCTAAGAAAATAAGAGTTAGTTGAACTAATGTCAATAATATTGTTCAATAGTCTATGCTTGATATCGGTCCACCCATCCATGATAATGGAGTATCCATCCCCTATCCAAGTTTGTCTCATATCTTCCATCAACACACTAACCTTGGAATATTCTTTATCAAGGAGGGTGGTGTGTAGTTTATGCTCTCCAAGTGGAACAAATGAGGGACAGACAACTACATCTTTGAACATTTGTTTAAAATATGGTGAACGTGCCACATGAAATGGTATGGCATAAGCATAAAAAAACTTAGCAATAGAAGAATTGGCCACATCTCATGATTGTATGTTGAACATATCTATAACATTAGTAGTTCTCTTCTTTGCCCCGGTAGAAGTAGAATCTTCTCCCCTATGCAATCCAACAACTATGGATCACGTAGGCAATGACGCTCTAGGCTACGAGCTCTCCACTGAAATTTCTTTAGTTCTTGCCTCCCCCTCCATATGCAATCTAGTTGCCTCAATCTTCTCAATTGGAGTTATTTTTTCACAACCTTTCACCACTTGACCATCTATCCACAAAAGATGGCAATAGACTCTCGTATAACTACCCCTATATTCTTTTTTGCACAAATGGCAATGCCATACTCTACTCCCCCCTGATTTTTTATCCTTATCAACTCGTGTTGCAAATTGTAATAGAGGTTTCTTGGGGTTAAATCAACATTTTGCATAGGTTTTGAGAAGTTCGAAAGGACATTCAAATGGGTTTGAACTTGTTGGTCCTGTTACACTCCCACTCCTTGAAGAACCCCTAGTGGCTTCCATACTTTTATGAATTCTAGGTCTACTTTCTTGCATTTGAACTTCAACCTCATTATCACTACTCTCACTATTGCTCATGATTTTTTGGCAAAGAATTTAAAAGAGAGATGCAAGTTCAAATAAAAAATAAAATAGACTCACAATACTCTCCCTATGTGTTAAAGAAAATTTAAAAAACTTGAAAAATGCAAAACAAATTGAAAATAGAAAATGACATCCTAGTCTCCTCTTTCAACTACTACTCTCTCCTTGCTGCTCTTCAACACAAGTTTGCAAATGTCAAAATGAAATAGTTTTTTTTTTCTTTTTGGTTATATTAATGCATGAAATAGGTTTAGTTGTTTTTTAAAGGGATGGGGGGGTCCTTGCTTGCGGGCTAGCCCATCCCTTTTTTATTTTAAAAATACGTTTTTTTGCTTTTTAAAGCAACCTCCTAGTTGTTGGGCTGTAGGGGATGGCTAGCCGTCCCCAAGATAGTCAAGGGAAGTTTGGATGCCCCTTGAGACGGCTTATGCCCCTTGCCTAATCTGGGATGTTTTCGAGACATTTTCAGAATTTTGGCAAAAAAGAGGATAGGAGGGACATTTCCTGGATGTCCTTGCATCCCCAAAACATCCCCCGCTAGAAACAGGGCTCCTAGGGCAAGGAGCACATCCCCGAGGAGCACTGCAATAACATCAACATGAACTATTTTGTCATCTATTCTATATTGTACTCTTGGTTGCTGCTTGTTTTAACTCAAATATAATATAGCCCTAGGTGCAGATCCTATGTATTGTATCTACAATTTAGTGGTATAACACATGGGTATAGGTGCATTCATGCATCCGGCTGGAAGTTCAACATGAATGGCTCTCACATAATTGCCAACCAACACATTCCAATCACCATACATATTTTCACTTGCTATTTTGCCTACTTCACGTAAAAGTTAAAACCTAACTCAGGTTTGTAAATCCTGGAAAGCAACACTGCACTCACAGATTTGAAAATACTTTACAGAAGTTACTAAGGGAAGCTTAAGCCATCAAAGATTTTAAGCATCCAGTTATCTCTCCAGAGGAAAAATGAGAAAAGCAGAGTAAAGGTTTCTATGAAGAGTACTTTCTCACTTTAATGTCTCCAATTGAACCCCAAATGCTGACAAATCATGCATTGAGCCACAAACAACTTGTTTGATGAAGGAGCGCCAGACCATTCCGGAAACCTTGACTAGAATAATCGTGTGCTGGATTTTGGCAAAAGGACAGATTCAGTGGAAAATAAGGAAGCGAAGAATAAAGAATTGATCATCACTAGTACATTCTTAAAATCTATGATATCAGTGTTCCCACCAATTACAGCATCAACTTATTTGCTTCACTTGTGCACAAGGAGATTGTCAGCCCATAGTCCAACAGCTAGGGGTGCACAAGGAGACTGTACTACCTCCACCAAAAAAGCTTATCTACACATCAGATCTGTTGTATAAAGCATTAAATATGCATAATGAATAAAGCATTCCAGCAGTGTTACATGCAGGCATAGCATTGCCATTGCTTCTCACCAATTACAGCATCAACTTATAGGCTTCACTTGTGCACAAGGAGACTGTCCTACCTCCACCAAAAAAGCTTATCTACACATCAGATCTGTTGTATACAGCATTAAATATGCATATTGTACAGCTTGCAACTGCTTTATAGACAATGCAGGTTTTAAATTATTTTGTTTAAAATTTGTTTAGTTTTTAAATACAGGTAAGTTATTTCTTGTGGGAGGCAAATAGAAAGAGCAGGAGGTTTCACTTACTGATTGGCGGCTACATGCTATTGGGCTCATGATCATCTAACAATAGATGCCTTCACCACTGGCTCATTGTGGATGCATATCGGCCTAAAGATGGGGCATAGCATCATATTTTATATAAAGAAATGGTAATTGGTAGGCCTAGGATTTGACTCACATAAGCAGCTAGGTAATGGTATGGCATAGATGTACAATGTTCAAAGTCAGCACCGTCGCATTTTGTCCCATTAGTGAAAATGATCTCCAATGTATTTGGGTTTAAATCTAAGTTTAACATGACAACCGTGTTAAAAGATCTATTTTTTCCCTTCAGTAAAGCCTCCAACACATTCTTGAAACAACTTTAGCTTTATCAGTTTATGTCCATCAATCCAAGTAGTTGTTAGAAAAACATTGTGTACTTCATCCTGGGCACCTTTGTTGTCTGTCTTCTTAAAATGCTAGCAGCATTGATAAATTATGTCTAGGCCAAAGCTTTAAAGAAAGCTATATTATAATCCACTAAGGCATACTAGCTGAACATACCATCCTAATTAGCCAATATCAGAAAAAGGCAGTGCAAGGAATGGATACTGAGAGTCTATCAAGCAATAAGTCTGTTATGAAGACCCAGCATGTGGGGAAAGGCATGAGGTAAAAATTGGACAAGCAACAAATTCAGCCAAATAACTGTATGAGAAATTAACCTCCAACTTGAATACTCTTTGATAATATGTGACAACCATCACAATGTGTACCCATTTGATCTAAGGAAAACCAAGCCACCACCAAAAGTTGTGACCATCTAACAAAGTAAGAGTGATGATACACAGTTTTGATGTGATGTACCATATATACCAAATTATATCTTGTCGAGTTGTACTGCTTACATTATTATGTATCATCACAAGATGACCTATACAATTACTACAGGTACATTCAGTTTGAATTATCTTGGGCAATTTGATCGTCATTGGTAATAGGAAAATATTAAACAGCAGCAATTGCAGAAACACTCAAATATCACACAAGCACAAGTGACTGTTATAAAAATTCCATTCTGAACAGCATATCCTACTCCCACAATAATTATACCCCAACATTGCAACCTGCTTACTCAAGCTTTGTTTTATGAAATAAACTCACAAGTCAAAATGCCATTGGTAAATCAGATAATGTTGGTCTCTGTTTTTGACATGTCAAATACACCATTTTCCAGCACCCAATTTTAACACAACCCAACTTTCTGGCAATTGAGACACAAGTGAAACACCATCCAACAGAATGCAGTTCAGAAACAAATTGTTCCATATGACAAAAACATTGATGTCATACATAAATCTTGGCCAAATATTTAACCGATTTGTCAAAATCACATTACATATTAAAGAATGAACTTGGTTGAAGCTTTTACATTTATATACACTTATGACAAGGTATAGTACACAATATCAGCTCATAAACAATAAGAAGAAATTTTGCTGCTCTTTACACTGGACGCTCTTTAGGCAAGATTCCCGCATATTACCAGCTTCAATCAAAATGAATGAATATACCTAGAATACATCCCTGGGAAGGGGAAAGAAAGTCCAATTAAATTTCATTTCATATTATAGTGGCAAATTGCATGGAGTTCAGTCCAAAATGCCCAAAATGTCTCTTGAGATATTTCAATTCCAGCGTCCTAAGCAGGACCTCCTTGATAGGAAATGAATCTTCTGTTTTACAACTCACTCAAACCTGCAGTCTATTCAATATAACCCTGTACAACTGTCTCTTAAACAGCTCAAATTCTTTATTCTCCAATTACCTTACAGGTCGAACTCCAACTGTCTGTAAGCGAAAACGGTACTGGGGTTCATCAGGGTCCTCATCTTCTTCTTCATCACTTGAGTCAATTTCTACTTTGTCCCATCGAGAATAATCCAACCCAGAGTGACCTTTTGGCTTTGGAATGGCTTCCCAACCCTTTGGGTGTGATGTAGACATCTCTTGGGATGATGAGGGTGAAGAATGTAAATTTAGGGACTCTTGAGATGAGGACCCTTCAACTGAAGTGTTCTGAGATGTAGGAATGGGAGTCTCAATTTCTTCTACATCAGACAGAATTATCTCTTCATCTGCTTCAGGTATGGGTGCTAATGACTGCAAAAGGGAAGGCCCACCAAATCTCAGTACAGCATAAGCTCGAACTGTAAGCAAGAACTAGATACTTATACAAGAACTGAAGTAACTCACTAGCTGTGTTCTCAACCTAGCTTGTAGATTTCGATAAGCATCAGATGATGGGTTGAGCTCAATAAGTCTGTGCACATCAAACAGTGCTGAGTGATAGTCCTTCATGGCAACCAATGTTTGTGCCCTAAGCATCAATGCCCCTGAATGTTTTCCATCTAGCTCCAGCACAGCACTGCACTCTTCAGCTGCCTAGAAGTTTCAGTCCATCAGCACAACCAGGAAATGAAACCCAAAGCACTAAACTTTGCAGAAATTACACAAAGAACTATATTCTGTCTCTCTGCGAAATGTGGCCAAGCGTGGCCAAATCAACAAAGGTACCATAATGGAAACACAGATATGAGACTTGGGTAGAACCTTAGGCATCAGCCAAAACAAAGGACACATTACTGCATGTAGTAGGTAAAATAACCATTAACAAACTCGCAAAATTGTAGAAAGTAACTTAAAATACATGATTCAGGCAATAACAAAGAAAACTAGCATGTCTCAGCTGCAAACAAGGAGAAAATTGTTAATACTATAGTAACAATACACTGCCTAGTTCAACTTGGTAAAAACATATTGCTATACATCCTTTACCGACCGTATTTCATTAGCTTATACATGTTAAAGTTGTGTCACATTTCTTGTCTAACATGCATATGCATTATTTTTAAATTTATTAAAGCTAATATTAATTTACAGCTATAACTCTACTTACAACAATAAACATTTCAATACACATTGAGCAGCAGTCTGATATCTCACATGCTCAGAATCTGTTCTTTCTAGACTACTATAAACCCTGAAGCACTGGTAACAGTCAAAGATTAGCCATGTGTACTAACTAGCTGATTTATTATTTATGGATAGATTCAACGACATTAAATAGTTGGCCCCTCTTTAAATTTTACAGAGTTTAAACCAGCTAACATACATCACATTTTCTTCGCAAAGATTCCAATATTAGTCTTATATACTAAATGCAAACCATAAAAGCAGGTACGACTGTTATAGAAGCTTTAAAAGAACAACAAATTAATGGAACAAAAAATTAATACTATAATGGAACAAAAAATTAATACTATAATGGAACAAACAATATTCTAAGATGGTGTAACCCATCCATCTCATCTCATCTAAGTTTCTCAAATTCATTCTAAAACTATTTTTAGTTTAGTGTGCCTTATAATATGTCTTATCAGAGATTTTCCTGTCTTTTGGAAAGCCTTTCCAATGACATGGGTTGTTCATTTTGTACATAATACAGATCATGGTTTCACTGACTGTAAGGTAGTGAAATCAAAACTATTTGAGCAGGGATATGGAAAACACCAAAAACATAACATTGGTATTAAACAAAATATTTATTTGTCAGTTTTAAGATGTACATCTAGCCTACAGATCTCATGTCAAGTTGCTGAGAGATTTTCAGCCTATTTCCTACTAGTTACTACTACACCTCATAACAAGTTATTTCAAATCCCCAGTAGTCTTGTTTCAAAAGCAGAGAATTGTTAATGTCTGGAAAATGCCTCAAGAAGGGTTTCTAAAGCTCAATTTTGATGGGGCTTGCAGAAGAAATCCAGGTCATGCAGGTGCTGGATACCTAGAGAGAAATTATTTAGATGAGTTTGTAAAAGGTGGTGCTTTCTTCTTGGGCCACAGGTCAAATTACAAGGTAGAGATGGAGGTTCCAATGGACGGATTGCACCCACTGATCTATGTGGGCTGTGAGAAACTTATCACCGTGGAGATTCCAATTGAGGAACGTTGGGCTTTCAAAAGAAGATTTGATTAGTTGGAAGCTATGATATTGGATATGCTGGACCCAGCCCACATACCTGATCCAGACAAGTATGGGTCCAGGTCTTGACCATACTACACCATAGCATACCCAAGGCATGTCCTGAGGAGTGCTTAGGATGCCCTACTATTACCTATAAGGAAGCAAAGGTAGTGAATCAGCTTCCTACACTAATCTTGAGAGGAGTAGCGTATGAAATACTTTACAATCAAATTTAAACTATTATAAAAAACATGTAGAAACAAATATAAAAGCATAAGACATATAACACCAATATTACATGGAGAGAACCCCTTCAAGAGGAAAAACACACTCCAAAACCTGCTCAATATATTATCAAATCAAATAGGAGATTACAACACACTTGTTGCGCAAACTTTTATAGGAGTTTCACCAACATCAAATTCTGGAGTGATTTCAGCAAAACATTCCTGTACCTGCAAATTCATACATACTACAACTCCAAAACTCAGTTTATAAGCAATGAACAACCTGGAAACCATCAATAGTTTTACAAACAATGTGCTAAATCCACCCGGTGGTATGGCACCCAACTAGGACCCCAGTTCCAATGCCCACCTAATAAGGTTCCACATTCTGGAAAAAAATAGTAAATCTATAATAAGCATAAGCATCTACTATGATAATGCATCATAAGCATCCACCCAACATGGGCACTCAAATTGTAACTCTAACTACCAAAAATAGAGCTGCATGACAAGTGTAAACACCTATCATAATGATAATCAAGATTCCAAAAGTAACTCCCCTCTTACAAGCAAGCCCTTACGCGTCATAAGAATCTACCATAATACTGCCATTACATCCCACACAAATAGGGCATCCCATATCTGCTTAAAATATACTTTAAATATCCTCTTACAACATCAACAAAGTATTGACACTTGGCAATGTAATGTCCCTTTCCAGAATTTTTAATAAAAATAACAGATTTGAAACATAACCAGTAATCTTCACCAAACTATATTCAAACAACAGCAATTAATCATATTCAAACAGCACAAATATTTGGCTGGACACACATAAACTTGCACAATTGAATCACAGCTCCAACAATAATTTATATGGATTTAGATCTGATCTCTACAGAAATAATAAACTTCACCAAATTACACCAAACAGCACCAAATAACATAGACAACTTGCACAAATGACCTAGAAATTCCAACAGCTCTTATACTGACAAAATTCTGATTTCCACAGCAAATGGGACTGTTATGACAGTCATTACAACAGCAGCAAACAACAACTACAAATCTGCAACAAATGTACTCTCACCGAAAGACTGAACTATACTACAAACCTTGAAGCTCCTATGCACTCCTTGAGTGAGAATGCCGTCAAGAACCTGTTGGTTCTTTTTTCTTGCAACCCTCGATTCTAAGAGAATATATAATGCCTAAACCAGGAGAACAAAAGGTTAAGACAAGGATTTTCCCTATAATCAAACAGAGGACAAGAGAAAGCCAATGAACAAAGCTGGACCCAACCTTCTGCACTTTGAGCTCCACAGGACTTAGGAGGGTAGTCCTTTTATGGGTCTTAGAGAATAATAAATCATTTTATAGACAATGGTACTGTTGGTGTGTGTTTTGAATACGCCACCATACACAGAATAAAATGCCCAAGGACACCTTATCCTCTCTTGAAAAGTAATTGCAAATATCTAGAAGATAATACAATGACTCCAATGTTTCTTTTGGCCAGGTTATGACATATGGACAAGGTCAGTGGGCGTTGTGATTTGCTGGTAATCACAAGGGGACTTACAGAAAATTCATTTCGCGAGTTGAGGACTTAGACAGTTTTATCATTGAGGCTCTTTCGATGGGTGTTTCAGATTTTCCAAAAAAAAGGGCAAAATGATAGGGGTTTAGAAATCTAAACTACGCCTAAGAACTCAAGAGACGGCAGTGACGAGATAAAATAGGGTAACCACACTTTGATTCGCCTCCTTTGGACAACTACGCAAAGTGGGTGCAATCTTCAAAGGAAGTGATAATAATTTTCATGTTTGAATTGAAAACAAACAGAAGTTAAGCATCCACAAATCAACGGCTCAGACTAACTTTACACATCAAATGCAAATCATCCATTTGACAAAAGTATGAGCTAAATTTTATCTATCACTGCTATCAAATCTATCATCCACTTAACAAACATATGAACCAAATACTAATCTAATTCTACTCTAAGTGTTGAAGGAGAAATATTAAACCTTGCACACTATTTGAAAACAAAAGTGATTCTAAGCAAATCATGCACTAGAGCTTTTATTGACGGAAATAGTCTTGTCACAACAATATAGTCTTGTCACAACAATATTATACTACTCACTTCACAAATTACAAATGAGGGGCGAGCTCAATTTATAGGCTCCCCAATTACAATTCAATGGCCAAGATTGATTTTGAATCAACGGCCGAGATTACAAAATAAAATCCTAATTAGGGCTTGCCACAATTAACTACCTCTCGACCAATAAGAAAATTACATTTTGGGACACTTGTCCCCCTTGCTAAATATAAACCAACTCCATAGATAAGTCAGGTTCATTGAACCTAGACATGTTGACTTGGAACAATTTGATTGGTTGGAAGATGATGTGGCGCCACCTCAGCGTGCTGGATGTCCTCCTTGGTCTCCTTGTTCTTTTTCCATGCACTTGCCTTAGAATATCTTTCTTTGCCAACAACTCTGTCCTTTGTGCCTGTTTCTTCTTGGCTTTGATCTTGGATTTCCTTCAGGATTTTGACTTCTCCTTCTCACTTGCCTTTTAAGTCTGGAAGTCTCCCCTTGGAGCAGTTATTGAACTTTTCCTTCCTAATTCCTTCAAGTGCCTTGAATATGGAGAAAAATTCTCCTGTGTTCTTGCCAAAATGGAGGAAATTGGAACTTTCTTTGTGATTTATTTCCCATACCTAGCCAAATTTTGGCTGTTCAATTTCATTCTGTAATGCCTTTATGTTGACCATTCAACACTTAGCCAAGATTTTGGCCATCTTTATGCTCGAATGAACTTTGCTTGTGGATTTGTCTTCAATTTTGAGTTTGGCTTGTGTTAAGTAGGGCAGACTCCATCCTTGGACAAGAATTTTATTCATTTCCTCTTTATTCCTCTTGTTTTCTTTCCAACACCTAGTCAAAATTTGATCCTTTTATTGTAGGAAAATTCCACACTTAGCCATTTTTTGCTTCCTCTTGGCAAATTTTACCACGTTTGTTTTTAACCTTGGCGGACTTTGGCACATGTCATGCCAATTTTCTATTATGCTTGAGCAGACCTCCTTGTTGGCAAGCCAATTCTTTTTCTTTTTCCCTGGCGGACTTGGCTATGTCTTGGACTAGGCGGACTTTGAAGCTAGCTTGGATAAGTGCATGGCAGACTTCAAGGTTGGCTAGACATGCTTTGGCGGACTTCATCCTCGACTAGACCATGTGCACTTCCTTTTGGGCGGACTTTGTCTTTGACCTGCCATCTTCACACTAGGCGAACCTGGTGAATGCTTAGACATTCTCATGCTTGGTGCACTTTGCCAATGCCTTAGAAATTTTCCTTGCCTCCAAAGTTGGGCGGACTTCTCAATAGATTTGCCAATTTTCCTCTTGCCAAGGGTGGAATTTGACTGATCCATGCCATGGACAGACTTCCTCAATGTCTTTCCATTATTTACTTCCTTATGGCGGACTTCATGATGGCTTTTCTAGAGGGTGGCGGACTTGAAGGCTAGCTTGCCAAGGCTGATGGCGGACTTTCAAGATACTTTGCCATTTCTTTCCAAGGCAAGGGCGGACTTTGCAAGTTGTCTTCCCAGAGCAAGGGCCGACTTTGGGGTTGGCCTGCCACAGGCAAGGGCAGACTTGCCATGATGCTCTGCCATCCCCCATACTTGGCGTATTTTTGGCCAATGCTTTAGACGAATCTCTCTTCCTGTGGCGTACTTTATACTTAGCCAGACATCTGACTTAGTCAAAATTTTAAAATTTTCTCTCCTTTTGGGTTGGGCGGACTTGGAGATTCCTCTGCCATTTGCAATTTTTATATGCCTTGAGAATTTATTTTATGCCGAGTTGGGGTTGACTACATGTTTGCCTTGCCAGATATTCTTCATTTTGTGCTTTGGAATTTTATGCCGTCATGCCGAGGAGTGAATTTTATGCCAGCTCGATCCCCTCTCTCTCTAGGCATATTTTATTTTTCATGCCTTAGATATTTTCCATCTTCATGCCTTAGAAAATAAAATTTTATTTTCCTAAGTTGGGCGAATTTCTTCACATTTCCTTGCCGATGACGTATTTTATCTTCCATTTGTCGAGGGCGGACTTCACCCTTTTCTCGCCATGGCGAATTTTAGCCTTGCCTTGTCCACTGGCGGACTTGGGTCTTCTTGTGCCATCCACCTCTTCCTTGGGCGGACTTCATGCTTCTTAGGCCATGGGTGGACTTGGAGGCCTCTCATGCCATGGCGGACTTGAGCCTTGGCTTGCCATTGCCTACCTTTGGCATGCTGGTGTCTACCTTTGGCATGCCAGTGCCTACCTTTGGCATGCTGGTGTCTACCTTTGGCATGCCGGTGCCTACCTTTGGCGTGCCAAAGGTAGGGCGGACTTCATGCTCTGTCTACCATTCTTTCCTCATGGGCGCCCTTCTCAGACTTAGCCATTTTTCATCAATTTTTTTTACCTTTTACCTTGATTTTCATGTTGATTTTTCTCAATCTGGAGGCGTGTTGACTTCATGCTCTGCGGGATCCCAAAATAGAAACTTTCCAAAAATAGAAAAAGCAAAAAAGCATCCCTAAAAAATAGGAACTCCAGAATGGCCTAAAAATGCCAAAAATCAAAAAAGCAAAAAGCAAAAAGCAAAAAAAGCAGAATCCCTAAAAAATAGGAAGTGTCAGAATTGACTCAAAGCAATGGCGTTCCTCGTCTATCGGCCCTTTTGAGCACTTCCATGATATCTAGGCATTGATACGGGCTTGAATTCTCTACTTGGCTCAAATGATTTCCAGAAAACTCTAACTCCTCATTGTAAATAAATGGTGATAAGCAGTTGCGCTGCCAAGGCAAAAACCGAAAAGCAAAAAGAAGGGGGTCCCCATTTGCAATGGGGCGATGTGTGAAATAGGTCACAACAGGTACAAGCAAGAGAAAGTCCAAAATGGCACAATGCAATAAAATGAAAATACTTTCATAAGCTCATTATTGTGCTAATCTCACATCAAATTGCAACCACAGACCCTTTGAAAGTGGATGTTTAATATGTTCTTAGATATATGAATAGAGGGTGCTACATATTTTGCCACATTCAAGTATGATCCCTGATACTTTGAACAATACTGAGAACTAATAACTTACATAAACATGTCTTCATCTCAAATACATTGCACGAAAATGGATTTTTATACCTTCTTTGCAAACTAGGCCTTCCGGCAAGGCACTTAAAAAATTTCTGGTTTGGAGCCCAAAACATCTCCGACGGCCATGAAAACGGAGCTATAGGCTATTGAGGGCAACATAACAACTACGTTGTCGCTAGAATTGAGCCATTTGAAAAAATTTACCCTTAGGACCCACTCCAAAATGGTGACATTAAAATTTGCCTCAAAACTTGTTTGGGAGTCACGAAATTAGGTTTGCACACTCATGATGAATTACCTAAACTTTCTACCAACCGGATTTTCTTGGCAAGTCCTAGATTGAAAAAATCTAACACCAGAAGTTTAGGGCTAGTTGGTTGCCACAAGGCTTAAAAATGACCTATTGCCAACTGAGAGGTCAACAAACACTAGAAATAAAAGAAATTTCTATGTGCCAATAGAACCAAAGGGTTTTCGTCCTCTCATTCCAGCAACCAATGGGTTTTCGTCCTCTAATTCCAGCAACCAATGGGTTTTTGTCCACTATTCGCAATCTCCTATGGGTTTTCGTCCACAAAAGAGACTAGAAAACGAAGTGTCCAAAAGATAAAATGACATAACATGAATGATTACAATTAAAATGTTTTCCTAGTTTTATATTTTACCCCCAAAAAGATCAAACTAGTCGGCCTAGACCCAAGTTAGCACCAAGGCCCAAATTTGAATTCTACATGCTACATCACAGGTCAGCCTTAGTGGGCCTTTTGCACGTTACATCACATGTCAACCTTATAGGCCTTACAAAATTTCTCATTGGAGGTTCAGGGTTTCTCCTTCCTTCCGATTTGGATGAGTCAAGTGACAGTCTCGATCCCCAATCTTCAACGTCTCCCTGTCCTAGGCATGTATCGAGCAGAAACCCTAATCCTTGACCTCGGACAGGTTCTTTGCATGCATCAAGCAACAACTTCGATCATTGATCTCCAACAACTCTTAGGCATGAGTCAAGCCACAATCCCGATCTCCAAACTCCAACGTCTCCTTAGCATGAGTCAAGCAATAGTGTCGATCCCCGATTTTCGACGTATTCTTGAGCAAGAAGTCTTTCATTTGATTTTTAGAAAGGGGACATAACATGCCACCTCAAATTCCCAAGCCCCATTTCCATTCGAGGCTAATTTAAATATATATAATATATAATCAAATGCAAGAAAATGCTAAATAATTAAAATAATAAATCTAGGAATTTTGCAAGCTTGAGACACCTTAATTCCCAACATTACCCAAGCGTTCTTGCCATAAAAAAATAGTCGATTTTCACTAAAAAACACATTTTAACAAACAATGAAGAATTTGAAAAAAACCCTAAAATTGAAAATATGACCTAACTAATTCAACCTAAAACCTAAAGTGGCATACAAGTACAAAACACTCCTACCTATTGTTCCAAATTTCCAAAACTCAATGTTTGACATTGCCCAAGGTTGTTGACTTTCCAAGTGTTAAAGAATTGCAAAAGGTGTTACATGCTAAGAGGATCGAATGGCTTGTATCAAGGAGATTCATCATTCTAAGTAAGTTTTTTGTGAGTTTATTTCCAAACTTCCTAAGGTCTTTTAGAAAGTTTTTATTGTTGTTTTCCGAAGTGTTATTCATTTTTAACATGGTATAGAGTGGTTACATTGTTGCTGTTTTTCACTGTTATTTTGTATTTTTTCTATGTTAACATACATTAAGGTTACTGTTCTTTCCAATTTACTTGATATTTGTTTATTTTAAAACATGTAGGTATAGGTATAGTTTACAATAGCTGCTAGTTCTAGTTCAATGAGTAAAGGGATGGATAGGTTTATAAATTTAACTAGGCATCACCTCTATTGTGACATGTCAAGATGATTGAGCAACTTGCTAGAGGCAAGGTTATCTTTAATGTTTTAGTTAGTGACATAACAAGTATAAGAGAGCTCATATAGTCGAGTGAAAGCTCACCTATCTATAATTGCTTGTTCTGGTGGGCTAAACAAACATGGATTTTCATAGCAGAAAATTCTCTCTTATACTAGTGAGCAAGAAGTAGTGAATTGTGAAACCAAGAGAGCATGAGCAAGATCCCATCCTTTGGCTAAAGAATCACACAAGCCACCTATAAGGCCATCTTCCACTACTCCAATTGTGGTTGTCATACATCTTTTCACTGCAACATTGTCTTCCCAAAAAGATGAAAGCCCCTTTCTTTCCTACAAAAGAACAGCAAGAGCATTTCAAAAGCCATTTCAAATTGAGGCAAAGGGCATTGCAAATGACCACATTGTGTCTTGCATTTACGCCAATTGACATCCCTTCGACCTCATGAGATCATCATACTGGCACCAAATAGCGATGGCAATTAGTTAAACACCTGCATGTTATACTAGTGCTGGGTATGAAAAGCTCTACACCTTATATGCAAAGTAAAAAGATTTTTTAGAAACATCATTGTAGCCAATCAGGGATTCATGGGCCAAAATAAAAATGTCCATTTCTAATGGATAGAAAGATTGTAAAAAATAGGACCCTAATTAAGGTCATTGCAGTGTGACCTAAAGAGACAATGTTTTGAAGGCAACTGATTGCAAAGGACAAGTGAAGGATGAAAACTTCATTGCCAACATCATTATGGAGTCAATTGAGAGGGTGGGGTCTCAACACATTGTCTATATCATAACAAATAATGTTGAGAATTACAAGGCAATGGGTTTATTGGTGGAGGCAAGATACATGCACATATTTTAGACACCATGTGTCATCTAGTCACTCAAATTGGTGATATAGAAGCTTGGCACACAAATCCAATAGATCAATCATCTACGGGTGGCAAAGCATCTAAAGTGATGTGTTTCCGAAATTGTGCATTAGGTTCCTCTTGTACCCCAATCATGCTAGTATTTGTAATGTCCCTATTTGGGAAATTCCTGTTTTTACACCTACAAACAATATTAATCGCTAAAAAATGATATTAGTAATAATAAGTCACAAGAAATTATGATAATATCCAAATCCCATACATCAAGGCATCATAATATTTAGATCAATAAATCATAACATAATTAATATTTGGATCAATGCATCACAGCATATTCCTTGCAGCCAATCACATCACGAATTCCTTGGAAATGTTTGCAAACCGGCAATTCTCAATGTTAGTTTTAGGATCAGAAATGAAAGCAATCAGAAAATGCAACACATAAGACAATGAACACCACAAGATACCTTGGGAAAACCCTCCAACTTGAGGGGAAAAACCCAGCAAATATATCTCTTATATATTTAGGAATAAGAGCAGAAATCTGCTTACAACTCAGGCCCAACACAAGGCCGAATTTGATACCATGAATAATAGCACCTCTCCTAGATGCAAATATACAGCATGAATATATTTCTCCTTGAAATCGGTCTGCTGCTACAAAATAATGATCTGCTGCACAAGTGCAAACTTCTTCTAGGAATATGAATATCATGAATGAACTTGATGATCATAATGAGCAAACTCGACCTTGTATAAATACAAAAATAGTGTGACTCTTCAAGTAGGTCAGCCTCATAGCAATAAAGAAATAAATATTATTTATTTAATAAGGTTGGCCTCATTTAATTATTCACAATAATTAAATATTATATTGTGTTGCCAAGTGAAGCGCCACTTCACTTTAATAAATAAATGAATAGCCATTAGGCTATATGAATTTATTGTCCAACAATTAAGGTGGAAGTATGTAGCCCGAAGCTACAACATCAACACTCCCTCTTAGCTAGGGAGGAATACTTCCGATACACATTGTCATGGAATCTCTCAACATGACACCCACAATGGCTACACCCATATGTGGAAGGGGCTCATCACAGATTCACTATCTTCGTGATATCAACCATCATGGCTACTCCCATGTATGGTAAAGTATATGTGCACACGTGCCCATCATGGAATCACTCAATGTGATGTCGTCATCTCATCATGACGTTCACCATGGATACTCTCAGAGGGTGAATAAACACAAGTACAAGAAAATCATCACGGACTCTCACGTTATGTTGTCATGGAGTCACTCAACATGACATCCACCATGGCTACTCCCAGAGGGTGGAAGGGCTTACACCTCAAATTTCTCTCACAGAGAAATATGCATTAGAGCAAATCACAGAAGATCACTGAAGTTGAGTCTCCCTCTCAGCTAGGGCTTCATTCTCCACAATACCAAGCTTGTCTCGGAAGTACACAAACTTTACTCTGGAGAGAAGCTTGGTGAGAATGTATGTCGTTTGCTCATCAGTGCTAATGTATCTCAACTGGATTGCTTTCCTCAATACCATATCTCTGATATAGTGGTATTTGATCTCAAAATGTTTGGTTCTGTCATGAAACACTGGATTGACAAAAAGCTTCACACAGCTTTGATTATCACAATGAATGACAGTCAGCTCCAATGATTGTCCAAACTCCAAACAATCCTGCAAGGAGCTTCCGAAGCCACACTGCTTCTGGGGCTGCCACACACGTTGCAATGTACTCGGCCTCTACGGTGCTCAGTGCCACTAAAGACTGCTTCCTACTACACCAAGAGATCATCGCAGACCCCAAACTGAAACAACATCCAAAGGTGCTCTTCCAATCAGCAACACACCCTGCCCAATCAAAATCAGTATAACCATGCAGCTTCAAGTCCACATCATAAGAACATCTCAAGCCATACCCAACTGTGCCACGCAAGTATCTCAGGATATGCTTTGCTGCAACTAGGTGCATTTGCCTTGGTTCACACATGAACTGACTAAGTGCACTCACTGCATAGCAAATATCTGGTCTAGTATTGACTAGATACATCAATGATCCAATCAACTGCCTATACATAGTAGAATCCACCAGATCTGAACTAGCTACAACCTCTTTTAACTTTTGAAAATTGGTTTCCATAGGTGTAGACATGGATTTGCAATCCATCATACCAAATCTCTTCAAGATGTCTATTGTATACTTCCCTTGACTTAGAATGATCTCATTAGGCCTCTGCCATACTTCTAAACCAAGGAAGTAATGCATATACTTAAGATCCTTCATTTCAAATTCAGAAGCCAACTTTTTCTTACAATTGATAATGAGGTGTTCTTCTCCAGTAAGAAATAGATCATCAACATAGAGAACCAAGATCAAGGCCTCACCATTAATTACCTTGAAGTACAGGTTTGAATCAACATCATTCTTGGAGATGCCCAAGCTCAGCAAGTATCGATCAATCCTCTCATACCAAGCACAAGGAGCTTGCTTAAGGCCATACAAAGCCTTTTTCAATCTACAAACATGAGACTCCTACCCATGAACCTCAAATCCATCAGGTTGCTCAATGTATACCTCTTCTTCAATTACACCATTTAGAAAGGTTGTCTTCACGTCCATTTGGTGTAACTTCCATCCTTTAGTTGTTGCAATGGCAATGATATTCCTGATGGAAGTATAACGAGCAACTAGAGCAAAGGTTTCCTCATAGTCTATTCCCTCTTTCTAAGAGAATCCTCTAGCCACAAATCTAGCCTTGTACTTCTCAATGCTTCCATCAGCCGCATGCTTGATCTTGAAAAGCCACTTAGAAGATACAACAGATTTGCCTCCTGGTCTAGATACAATGTCCCAAACATCATTCTTGAGGATAGATTGATATTCTTCAGCCATAGCATCTCTCCATACTTGTTGACTTGAAGCTTCCTCAACACTAGAAGGCTCAAATTCAATCATTTGACTCATCAATGCAACATAGCTTGAAAACTTCTGAGGTCTTTTTTTTTCTCTAAATGTTCCTCTAGGGGCTGCAAACTTTTATGCCTCCTGCATTGTTTGCCTAGCCCATAGAGGTCTCTTTCGACCAATAACAATGTCTGTAGGCCCCTAAGTAGGTTCCAAAGGTTCAACTGGATCACCATCCTCTTATGGTTCAGTAGACTCCCTCTGAATCTCCAAGTACTTGCATCAACCTTCTGACCTCCTTGTCCGAGATTGACTGCAATGCTTGCTTTAGATAAATGGTTTCCAGCACACACCTCTGTAGAGATTCAGGGCTGTCCTCTTCGACCTCATCTCAAAATCACAAACAGCATCTAAGATCTGTTGCTGCCAGAAGGTGCAGGCATAACAGGACCAGTACCACCACCACCCCCGGATGGACCAGGATCTCTAGGATCTCTCCGTGAAGGCTGCATCACACCCTCGCTAACTGTCCGGGTACGTATCCTACCAGATCTTGAAGGGGCATAACTCACTCTGCGATCGGCAAGAACTGCATCATGATACCGACCCCTATAGAACTCTGCCTCTCGGCCAACCCGCAGAACCTCCCTCATATAATCGACAATAGAGGTACCATCAACTACTCTCTGTAAGGTCTCAGCAGTCTCCTATGCCCTCTCAGCAATCTATCTGGCACTGTCCCTCTCGGCTGTCAAGGTACCAACCTATGTCTGAAC
The DNA here is from genome assembly GCA_007115665.2 of Sequoiadendron giganteum. NCBI lineage: Eukaryota > Viridiplantae > Streptophyta > Pinopsida > Cupressales > Cupressaceae > Sequoiadendron > Sequoiadendron giganteum. Next base: position 527,627,797 of record CM021107.1, on the reverse strand, counting down.
AGCTACCAACTGTCCGTGGACCTGTGCATGAGCCTGTGCCTGAGTCTGCATTTGTGTCTGCGTCTGCACGAGTAAACCCTGTGCCTGCACTAATTGACCCTACAGAGTCTGTACCTACACCTGTAAACTAGCAATCTGTCTTTGATGGTCTACGGAAGGCATCTCCACTGCTCGCCTCTTGCGAGGCCTACTCGAAGATGGACCGACACTACCTGGCCCAACCCCTCTGCCACCTCCACCATCACCACCATCCCCATCACCGCTGTTGCTATCCTCACTGCTGCTCTCAACACTGCTGCTCAACTCAGTGTCATCTCCACTATCCTCCTCACCCTCAACGGCTACGACAGGATCCTCGACAGCGTCCTCCTCCACAGGTAATGGTGTCGGCTCATTGGGAATGGTGATCCGAGGACATGGATGCAAATCCAAAAACACGGCATACTCCTCTGTCACTGGTGCCTCTGCAATATCCTGGCGCATATCCCAAGCTGTTGGCTGTAGAGCCCGGTAAAAATCTCTCTAGGACAAAAGGGGTCCTGTCGATCAAATACATAGAATCACACAAATATCTGAGCACTACACCATCCTCCTCCCACTGCTCGCAATCCAGATAAGGTCGCCAAATGACACTCTCCAGGTCATCCAAAACGCATCTCCAATGCTCTAACTTACCCATCCGAGACTAGGTAAGTCGACCTCTGTAACGGAAAACATATGGTCTGCCTGTAGGTCTGTCAAGTACCGGAAATGGTCACGCAATAAAAAAATACTCCCATGCCCAAACCTGTAGTAAAGTCACCCCTGCTGATAGGCTGCGTCCTCCCAAATATACCACTGAGTGTAAATCATGATAAAGGTGGGCTAGCATACACATCCCCCACGCATATCTGGTCTCGTGCATGACCATGCTCTCAAGAATACGGCCCCAACCCACAGAGAATCCCTTTGACCTGCGATCAAGACAAAGGAAGTCTCCAATGAATCCAACTAGCACTACTGGTAGACTAGCGTAGGCGTCAACCATCGTCCGCCACCGAACACTCGGTCCTACAATATGATGATCCTAGAATACTCTGCGGAGTGCATCTCTCCCACCAACCTCATGTGAATCGTAAACTACGACCTCTCTGATAAAAGGTATCCGCAATATCCGCCACACATCCTCTAGTGTGACTGTTATCTCACCAGTGGGTAGATGGAAAGTGTTATGATCATTGTGCCACCACTTGGCCAAGGCAATAAGGAGACCCCGATTAACCCTAATCTGGGGCATATCAAGAAAAGTAGACAAACCACATCGAGAGATGATCTAAATCTTATCAGGAGTCAAATGAGGAATCAAACTAGTAGTCCATGGAAATCGCTCTCTCATCTGGAGGTTACCCAGACGCTCCTATCATCATAAAAGGTTTTAAAATCAGTACACTATGTCAAAAAAACACGTCATTCCACTATCAGATCCAATCAAACTTTGGTATGAACTTTTGATCAAAATTCATGAACAAACATCAACTAACCTCACCTATCGTGAGGTTTATCACAAACATCATCCAACCTCACCTATCATGAGGTTTATCAGATATGAAATCATTCCTCACCTATCATAAGGATCATCAATAATGGGATTATTTCTCGCCTATCATGAGAGTAAGTCTTATTGATCATCAAAATCAGTCATTAGGGAATTTGGATAATCAAATCATACCAAACCAAAGAATGGACATGATCGAAATTGACGAAATCAAGGTTAACTGTGTCAAAATCTGCAAACCTGACATGGATGCGCTAAAACAGGCATCCAAAGCGCTAAATAACCAGAAGCGCTAAAACAGGCATCCAAAGCACTAAATAACCAGAAGCGCTATTTCGGCAATTCGATGCACTATAACAGGCATCCAAAGAGCTAAATAACCAGAAGCGCTATTTCGGCAATTCAATGCGCTATAACAGGCATCCAAAGCGCTACTTTAATCAAAGCGCTATTTCATCGCACCAACGTGCTATAACAGTCTACCAAAGCGCTACTTTAATCAAAGCGCTATAACAAACTATCTATGCACCAACTTATTACATCAATGCACTAGAACTTTCTAGGCGCTACAATCGAGCATCGAAGCGCTAAATCAATCTATCTAAGCACTCATTCTTGAAAGCGCTAAACTTTTCTATTTTTGGATTTTCTCAATAGGATACGAATGTTTGATGCCTTTCTGACGGTGATTGATGTTGCACTTTGATCATTGTTTTTGTTGTGCTCGTCATACTATTGTTTGCCCATTTGGCGAAGCCGATGTTTTGCTGCCCCCATTGATATCCAGATGTTGCCCCCAAGCTAGAGTGAGACATGACCTATGTGAAATGATTTGATAATGAATGCAATGATGGCAAGACTAATGATATGATATGAAATGGTAATGACGGCCAGACTAATGATCCTGATATGTATCAAAAATAGATGGGAAAGCTGGTTTAGAATCACATACGACGCCTGTTTCCAAGTTTTCACCATATGTTTTGATTACACTTTTTGTTTTGTATTTTCCTTTTTCTCATTTTTCTTTTTGTATTTTCTGTATTTTTTTGTATTTTCCGTTAGCAAGACGCCTGTTTGCCAAGTTTTCATCAAAGAAACCATTTTCCAAAAGTTTGACCCATGCACTAGGAAATTCAAGTATAGAACTTTCTGAAATGGATACTGTTGATAGGTTCATCAAACAAATCCCCCTCGGATGTTGATAGTTGATAGGCCCCTGATCCGTACACTGATATGATGACAAAAGGACCTAGCCAGTTAGGTTCAAACTTCCCTTTCTTTTCCTTGTCCTGCTGATTTCTAGGGTTCTCTTTTAGGACCAAATCCCCAACCTGAAAGATTCTAGGTTTTACCCTATGATTATAACTCCTTGATATTCTCTGTTGGTAAGCTGTTAGATGGTTGACAGCTTGTTGATGATGCTCATCCAACAATTCCAGTTCTTGAAGTCTGGATACCCTATAGTCCTCATCTGAAATGATTCCTCTTAGTGATACACGGAGTGATGGGATCTCTACTTCAATGGGTAGTATGGCCTCTGATCCATATACCAAGGCATATGGTGTAGCTCCTATCGGTGTTCTGATACTGCTTTTGTAGGCCCACAGTGCAAGATTAAGCTAAACATGCCAATCATGTCCAACATCGTTAACCGTTTTCTTGAGTATTTTCAGAATTGTTTTGTTAGAGGCCTCTGCTTGGCCATTTCCCTGAGGATAGTATGGTGTTGAGAAACGATGTTGGATATGAAACTTCTCACATAATTCTTGGACATCTTGGTTTTTGAATGGTCGTCCATTATCAGTGATAATAGATTGAGGTATGCCATACCGACAGATTATGTAATTCAATATGAATGACGAGATCTGTTTTCCAATGATAGTTGTAAGAGGAACTACTTCTATCCATTTTGTAAAGTATTATGTTGCTGTGATTATGAACTTGTGTCCATTGGATGAAGACGGATTTATCTTTCCTACCAAATATAGTCCCCATTGACAAAAGGGCCATGTTGATGTGAATGGATGCAATTCTTGAGCTGGTGCATGAATCAGATTACTGTGGATCTGACATTTTTGGCATTTCTTTACAAACTGATAAGACTCTTTCTCCATACATGGCCAATAATATCCTAAACAGAGGAGTTTCTTCGCTAGAGTTGTACCACTCGAATGAGTGCCACAAATACCCTTATGAACCTCACGTAAGGTCGTCTCAGATTCGTCATGTTCTAAACATCGGAGTAAGGTACCATCAAGACCTTGACGATAAAGGATGTCGGTGATTAAAATATGTCGGGCGAACTGGCGGATGAAATTGCGTTTTTGGTTCCTGGAAAGAGAGGGAGGATATTGTCCTTTAGGTAAGCATAGGTTTTCTCATAGACGGAGGTTTCAATGGTATCTAAATGGCATATGGTATTGGATTCCGAACTATTGTAAGAAGGACATGATACTTGTTCTACCATAAACTCATAACGACCACGTTTCTCTGGCAATTGCAAGAGTGAAGCAATTGTTGCCATAGCATCTGCCGCTTTGTTTTTTGCCCTTGGAATTTGATCAAACTTGACATTGACAAAAAATTGTTTTAGATCATCTATTTGTTGTTTATAGGGCATCAATTTTTCATCTTTCGTTTGATACTCGTCATTTACTTGATAAATGACTAGTTGAGAATCCCCATATACCTATAATTATGTGATCTTCCATTCAATTGCAATTTTGACCCCAATGATTAATGCTCTTCATATTCCGCCACATTATTGGTACATTGAAACATCAGTCTATAAGATTTCGGGATGGTGTGCCCTTGGGGAGTGATGAACAAAATCCCTGCTCCAGATCCTCGCTGTGTATATGATCCATCAAAATATAATATCCATTGTTGTGGTGTCACTGTCAAAATGTCCACATTTGGAAACTCCATTGTCATAGGTCAATCATCTGGTAAAGGAGCCTCGGCCAATTGTTCGACGATTGCTTGACCCTTGATGGCTTTTCTTTCCACATATTGAATATCAAACTCACTTAAAAGCATGACCCATTGGGGTCAATTTTCGCTATGACCTTGATTGTGTGAGTCAGCATATAATGTCGCAACTATTGAGTAGCAAACACCATCGCCAAGCAAGATTTCTCAATGGAAGTGTAGTTTATTTCATAGCCATTTAATGTTTTGTTGATATAGTAGATGGCGTGTTCCCTTCCTTCATAATCTTCTTGTGCCAATAATGCCCCTAAAGAGATATTTGTTGTTGCAATGTACAGTATCAGAGGTCTTCCTTTTGTAGGCGGCATGAGAATAGGCGGTGACATCAGATATTGTTTTATTTGGTCGACATTGTTTCACCCATTATCCCATTTGAAAACAACATTTTTATGCAATAGATGATTGAATGGATGACTTTTGTCCACCAGCTGGGAGATAAATCTCCTGATTGATTGGAGCCTTCCCTATAGTGACTTGAGTTGACTGATGTTTCTGGGAGGCAGCATTTCCATTATTGCCTAAACTTTCGCTGGATCTACTTCAATGCCCTTTTCTGAGACTATGTATCCCAAGAGTTTTGTTGATGTGACCCCAAAGACACATTTCTTGGGGTTTAGCCTGACATTGAACTTCTCTAGTCTTGTGAAGATTTTGCTCAGGATATGCAGATGTCCTTCCCTAGAACAAGATTTAGCTAGAATATCATCCACGTAATCCTCCATAAAGGTGTGCATCATATCATGAAAGATTGTGGTCATTGCTCTTTGATAGGTTGCTCCTACGTTTTTCAAACCAAATGGCATGACATTCCAGCAGAAGGTTCCCCATGGACATGTAAATGCAGTCTTCTCCTGATCTTCTGGAGCTATCTTAATTTGGTTGTATCCGGAGAAACCGTCCATTATTGACAACATGGCATGCCCTGCAAGTCCACAATGATGTCTATATTAGGTAATGGGAAATCATCCTTTGGGCATGCCTTATTCAGGTCCCTGAAATCTATACATGTCCTAATGCTATTGTCCGGCTTTAAGACAGGTACAATATTTGATATTCATTCGGCATAATCAATAGACCTTATGAATCCAACATCTAATAATTTCTTTAGCTCAACCTTTACCATTAATGTGATATGGGGACGGATTTTTCTCAATTTTTGCTTTACAGGCTTGATTCCTATAGGCAAAGATAAATGATGCATGAGAAGATTTGGATCCAAGCCTGGCATATCGGAATATGACCACGCAAAGTTAATGCTTTTTTCCTTAAAGAATTTGATAAATTCTGGTCTCTCTTGTTCTGTCATAGATTCTGCCAGATGTAAAAAATTTGCTCTTTCTTCAGTGCCAATGTTTACAGACTGTGTTGGCTCCACCAGAACTGATGACCGTTCATGATAATGCTCTGGAAGAGTGTCAAATCTCCCATCTTTCAGTGCCTCAGAGAGGTTTTCACCGTTAGATGTGTTCTTTATTTTTTCATTTTCAAGATCTAATGCTGCCATAGAATGGTTTTCACCATTAGATCCATTATTCCTGTTTTTACTTTTGCAACTGGAAGATTTGACACCCTCCTACCGAGTCGCATTGTTATGAGAATTATGGATAGAACTTGTACCAGGTTCGTCACAACATAGAAAATTTATGATGGCATCATCATTTGCAAATATGGGTACATTTATAGGTTCAACAGGTTCCCAATTAATAAGTTTGGGATGGACTAAAGGCATGAAGTCATCAGATTGACTTAGGTTAATGGGGGTAAGGGTTAGTACAGCTATGTCGTCATAGTCGTTGTTAGGGATGTCGAGATCAATGATGGTACCCTCTTCAAGATCGTCTAGTTCAGTTAATGTATGTTCGTCCCCACTTGAGTCATCGATATTTAGTGATCCTGATACGAATGGTCTAGACCCAGAGATCTGTCCCTCCTCACGCGTAGGTGCATATTGTTTTATTACATCAATTTGGATATCTGTGTAAGATATATCGGAACACAGATCCCATTCATATTCATTAGAATCCATTTCAAAGCTATCTCTAACCTGAAGGATTCTTTCAACAACCTTCTTTGTCATTTCTTGTTTTTGTTCTTCAGAGTATCCCAATCCTGTCTTATCTTTTGAATGAAGAGTAAGAGGCTGAATAGATTCTACGATGCCTTCCTTCCTTTTTCCAACAAGTCCCTGTCCTTCATAACCCATTTTTTTCTAGAATAGCCTTCCCTTTACCATATTTGTCTGTATTGATATTGGTGTTTGTTGATGTCGATGGTTCTCCATCTTTGTATAACCAATCGAGGATAGCTTTGTCATCTGATTCGTCCTCTATAGTACCGGCTTTTACAAATCTTTCTTCTAGAACTATGACAGGTAGTAATGTTTGATGTTTGATCATTGATGGTTGGCCATATGTTTTTGGAGATGGCATCAATTGTGAAAGATTAAGCGATTGCTCAATAGAATATTGTCCCATTCCCTTGTCTATCAGCTGGACTTGTTCTTGAAATTTCTGTGATAAAGAAGTTTGGGGATCTGGATTGTCTGTTAATTCAGTGTCAACAAGACTTGTATCTTTTGATTTATCCTTTTTCTCTACCCACTTGGTGGTGATATTTGGACGTTTTTCCTCATTCGATGACTTTGAACTGGATGCTTCCCTATTGTGAGGCACAAAGGTATCTTGAGAGATTCTAAGTGTGTCACAATGCTGAGGATGATTATAATCGGCTGATATAGTCACCTCCTGTCCATTTACTGGGAATTTTAAGCATTGGTGATATGTGGAAGGTACTACCTGCATTTCGTGGATCCATGGGCGTCCTAAGAGTATGTTGTAAGTGAACTCTTTTTCCAGTACCTGGCATGTGCTATGTGTTTCATCATCGGTCCCACTTGAATGGATAACACAATCAGTCCCTTAGAAGATCTCTCTTCCTCATCATATGCCTTTATTGTCATTTTCCTTCGGACATCAATAGCATCATTTGAATATCCTAGTGCATGAATTAACTTTAGAGTGCAAATGTTCAAGCCAGCTCCCCCATCTATTAATACTCTTTTGACACGATGATTGTGGATCAAGACTTCAATATGGAGTGTGGTGTTATGGGGATGGTTAAGTGACACATCATCCTGTTCAAAGAATGATAGACAGTGTGGTGTAGTCAAATGCCCCACCATAGCCTGGAATTGGCAAACATCTAGATTTTTCGGTACCGTAGTGGCAACTAGTGCTTGTTCTAGAACCTCCTTATGTGATGGTGATAGTTTGAGGAGTTCTAGTATTGATATCTACGCTGGAATGTTTTGAAGCTGATCGACAATGTTGTAATGAGATGGAGGTCGAGTTGTGTTTTTAGGCACAACTCCCTTTAAGACTACCTTGGATTGCCCCCTTGTCATTACATTTACTGGTTCATAGTCCTGTCGTTCTTTGATTTTTAAAACGTTTATTTGATTTTCAGAGACTTGTATGCTTGGGAGCAAATCCAAAGGGGTAGTGTCGTTGGTTTTGTGATTGTCCATGTTATGACCAATGGTATTATCATTTTCCACTTCGGTAAGACAAAGGATTGTGGTATCGTAGACAAGATTGATATTTTTACCTTTGTTGTTCGTAGAAGATGATGCTCCTTTGTCATAGTTTGGTAAAGGGTCCTTGAAGGCTATATAATCATTATTGTTTGGTGTCCCTCTACATATATCTTGTTATTGTCGATCAAATCTTGAACTACGTGTTTTAACTCCATGCAATCATTAGTTTTGTGGCCTTTATTGTTGTGGAAGTTGCAATAATCTATGTCATTCCACCATGGTGGTTTGACCTTTGGATCCCAGAATCTTGCTTCCCGCGTAGTGATAAGACCACTTGTGACTAGTTCTTTCATCGTTGATTCTAATGTTTGGCCTAAAGGTGTGAACCTACGCTAGTTTGATGATTTTTTGTATGTTTGCGGTTTTGTGATTTCGTTGTTTTGAATGACATTTGACTTGACGATTTGATCGTTGTTTTGATTTGTTTTTGAAGTAGATGCTCTCAAGTTGAAAACTAGTTTGGCATTTTGTAAATCACTTGTCGTTTCGTTGTTTCCCGTATTTATGTTCTTTTGCCAAAATTTTGGTTTGTCATTGTTGGGATATTGATTTGAGGAGTTTGTGTTATTTGATTTGTCATTGTAATGTTTAATAACCCCTCTTTTGACCAGCGCTTCTTCAATCTTAAGGCCATTTTCTATCACCTTTTTGAACATAGGACATTGTAATTCGAGTCTGTAACTCATCTTGTCCGTCAAATTGTCTATGAACAACTCCATTTTCTCTTCCTCAGGAATGGAGCGAGGATAGCTAGCGAATAGTCGTCGCCATCTTTGTAAAAAAGCACAAGAATATCTCCCCTTTGTTTTGTTTCATGTTATACATATCCTTATTGGTGACATCGTGTTGGATGTTAAAAGAATATTGGGAGATGAACCTATTGACGAGCTCTTCAAAGGTTCTTATTCCTGGTTGTAATTTGGAAAACCATTCCATACACGAACCTCCCAAGCTTCTTGGGAATAATCTCATCAGATAAGTTTCCTCTTGAGCAAACTCTAGGCTCATGGTTTTGAATTCGCGGATATGATCGATCGGATCCATCTTTCCATTGTATTTGTCATACTTGGGGAATTCACAGTGTCGAGGAAAAGATATCATGTGGACTGTTGAGTCAAAAGGATAAGGACAAATGTCCTATATTGCATATCTTTTGGTGTTTCCTTTTGTCATGTCTTGTATTTGTTGTTGTAAGTTCTCCATTTGGGTTGTTAAGGCAACAACCGGATCTACACCTTGTGTGTGTTGTGGTATTTCGGTTTCGTTTGTTCCAGGTGCTTCTCTTAAGCGATTTACGTCAAAGTCTTTGGGAAGCTTAGCACCTGATTCAGCCAACATTAAGAGGTATTTCTCCATGTCTTGCTCTAAGATCTTTTCCATGAATTTATGGAATTTTGGATCCTGTTGGGCTGTTTGTATGTCTTCTGGAGTTATTTCATTTTTGTCACTTTGATGTAGACTATTCCAGGGATTTTCTTCTGCCATTGTGTTTGATGTTTCAAGTTCCTTTTCTAAGAGCCTCTGTTTTTGTAACCTGGTGAAAATTGGCATACAAGTGTTTTGTTCTTTCTACCAAACTTTGATCTTCTATGTTGGAAAATGTCAATTGAATTTTTAACAAAGTCAAAGAAGATGATATATCTTATTGATAAGACTAGGTTAAAAATTAATTATTATGCCTTGTTTTGTGATAATAGGATGATAATATCCTGATGATGAGACTTTAGCATAATAATCGAGATTTTGTTTTGATTTGACACTTTATGATTTGCAAGATCTACGTTTTAGTTGGAAAGACTGGAAACTTGTAGGAACCTATCTGATTTTGGTTTCTAGACAATGACCCTATTAAAAAGATACTTTTGTTTTGATAAAAATCCGTGTTTAGATGACAAACAAACTGACTGATATGTTTTGGAACTCTTTGTTTTAAAAGCACTAAAACAAAGTTTAGGAGCGCTAAAACAAGTTTTGGAAGCGCTATTTCGCAGAAGCGCTAAAACAAAGTTCAAAAGCACTGAAACAAATGATGGAAGCGCTATCTTTATGGATGTGCTAAAATAGTGCTCGACAGGACTGAATCAGTGCTCGAAAGCGCTATTTTGTGGAAGCGCTATAACAATGCTCGCAAGCGCTGAAACAGTGCTTGGAAGTGCTATTTTATGGAAGCGCTACAACAGAGCTCGGAAGCGCTAAAACAGTGCTTGGAAGCACTATTTTATGGAGGCGCTAAAACAGAGTCCGGAAGTGCTAAAACAGTGCTTCGAAGCACTATTTTATGGAAGCACTAAAACAAAGTCTTAAAGCGTTGAAACAGATTTCCAAAGCGCTAAAACGGAGGGTGGATGTTTAAGACTCTTTATTGCAAAATTTGACTTGGCCTTGTGGCGTATTCTATCATCGGTTGTGGGATGTAGGACTGACGTATGCGTTGACTATGATTATGATATTGTGTGAGGGCTCTTCTTTGGAAGAAAGCTCGTGAATAAAGTGGTTCTACAGCGTAATCAAGAGTATGACCTCTAGCAAAATCGTGATACCTATGAATGAAGGTTCTGTGTTATAACAAGATCTTTCGACTTTGATATAAGAAACACCTTTTTCTCAAAAGATTTTGGTAACCAAATGGTCTCTTGGGTTTCTTGACTTTGATGGTTTTCTTGACAAACTTGGTTGATTTCCACTCTCGAATCATGAATTTTTCTAACCTGATTTGATTTGCAGTTTTCTGGATGATCTTTTATCTGATTTTCGAAAACACAGCAAGCAGATTGTAGAATAATTGTTTTAGAATCTGAACAGATAGTGTATATTCAAGAACCACGAATGGTCCTTATTGATTTTCACTGGTTTGTTTTGACAAATATATACTTTCAGACAGACTCACTTTTAAAGTCAAAAAGGTCATCGTTATACTCAACAACCCACATCTTAAAATTGCGTTGACTCACATAACCATGTCACCCCCTAAAGGGCGCCCGTGTTTTTGTCGTTTCCAGGTGCGTACTCAAAATTGGATTTCTCATCTTCTGAACAAACAGTCCTTGGCAATTATATGGTGAGTGTCTTGGGGGCAGATTCTTCCCTCCCCTTGCACCGTGAGTATTACAATGTCTGGTTACTGCCTCGGCTGGATACTATGCTATGGTTCTTAGATAGGTTTTTCGTGCGGTGCGGCAAATGATGAACTCCCTCAAGAGACCTCCCAATCTTTAGAACAAAGACTTTGGGGATGGTTATCTTGCACACTACCGTCAAGTTGGACTTTCATCAACAAATTGCATTTTGATTAGAGTGGATTGGAATCCTTGGCTTTAGGCGTTCCCACTTAGGTCTTTCTCGTAGGGTGAGTACTTTTTCCCACTACGGCAGGCCTTCTAAAGGTTTTAACAAAAGCGTAAATTTGCATGAAAAATAAAGGATGAGTCTGGCACTTTGATCACCTAGTTAAGGGGAGAGCATAAACCTATTCACCACACAAGCACAGCAGATAAATGATTCATTTTAAGCCCAAAAGACAAATTTTGCTAATCTATGTGAAGATTTTGCTTCACAAAAATCATGGTGTCCATTTTAACTGATATAGCAAAAGTGTGATGGCTACCCTAGGATTGATAAATTTTAAACCAAATGATTATCCTAGGATTGGTTCATTTTAGTCCAAATGTATCAAAATGAAATTCTGGTCGCGGTCGCGTCGGATCCAGATAAATAATTACAAAAGCGCTATAGTATTTAACAAATGTGCTAAAACTGAAAACGCTGAAACAGAGAAAGCACCAAAGTTGTTCACGAATTGAAGCGCTTCCGTGAACAACTTTGTCGCTTTCTCTGTTTCAGCGCTTTCAGTTTTAGCACATATGTTAAATACTATAGCGCTTTCATTGATTGTTTTAGCGCTTCTGTAATTATATATCTGGATCTGACGCGACCGTGGCCAGAATTTCATTTTGATACATTTGGACTAAAATGAACCAATCCTAGGATAATCATTTGGTTTAAAATTTATCAATCCTAGGGTAGCCATTTTGGTTTAAAATTTATCAATCCTAGGGTAGCCATCACACTTTTGCTATATCAATTAAAATGGACACCGTGATTTTTGTGAAGCAAAATCTTCACATAAATTAGCAAAATTTGTCTTTTGGGCTTAAAACGAATCATTTATCTGTTGTGCTTGTGTGGTGAATTGGCTTATGCTCTCCCCTTAACTAGGTGATCAAAGTGCCAGACTCATCCTTTATTTTTCCATGCAAATTTACAATTTTGTTAAAACCTTTAGAAGGCCTGTCGTAGTGGGAAAAAGTACTCACCCTACGAGAAAGACCTAAGTGGGAACGCCTAAAATCAAGGATTCCAACCCACTCTAATTAAAATGCAAGTTGTTGATGAAAGTCCACCTTCACGATAGTGTGCAAGAAAACCATCCCCAAAATCTTTGTTCTAAAAATTGGGAGGTCTCCTGAGGGAGTTTATCATTTGTCGCACCGCACGGAAAACCTATCTAAGAACCATAGCATAGTATCCAGCTGGGTCAGTAACCAAACATTGTAATACTCACGGTGCAAGGGGAGGGAAGAATCGGCCCCCAAGACACTCACCATATAATTGCCAAGGACTGTTTGCTCAGAAGACAAGAAATCCAACTTTGAGTACGCACCTGGAAACGACAAAAACACGGGCGCCCTTTAGGCGGTGACACGGCTGTGTGAGTCGACGCAATTTTAAGATGTGGGTTGTTGAGTATAACAATGACCTTTTTGACTTTAAGAGTGAGTCTGTCTGAAAGTATATATTTGTCAAAACAAACCAGTGAAAATCAATAAGGACCATTCGTGGTTCTTGAATATACACTATCTGTTCAGATTCTAAAATAATTATTCTACAATTTGCTTGCTGTGTTTTCGAAAATCATTAAAAATCAGATAAAAGATCATCCAAAAAACTGCAAATCAAATCAAGTTAGAAAAATTCATGATTCGAGAGTGGAAATCAACCAAGTTTGTCAAGAAAACCATCAAAGTCAAGAAACCCAAGAGACCACTTGGTTACCAAAATCTTTTGAGAAAAAGGCGTTTCTTATATCAAAGTTGAAAGATCTTGTTACAACACAGAACCTTCATTCATAGGTATCATGATTCTGCTAGAGGTCATACTCTTGATTACGTCATAGAACCTTTTTATCCACGAGCTTTCTTCCAAAGAAGAGCCCTCACACAATATCATAATCATAGTCAACGCATACATCAGTCCTACATCCCACAACCAATGATAGAATACGCCAAAGGCCAAGTCAAATTTTGCAATAAAGAGTCTTAAACATCCACCCTCCGTGTTAGCGCTCTGAAAATCTGTTTCAACACTTTAGGACTTTGTTTTAGCGCTTCCATAAAATAGTGCTTCGAAGCACTGTTTTAGCACTTCCAGACTCTGTTTTAGCGCTTCTGAGCTTTGTTGTAGCGCTTCCATAAAATAATGCTTCCAAGCACTGTTTCAACGCTTGCGAGCACTATTGTAGTGCTTCCACAAAATAGTGCTTTCGAGCACTGTTTCAGGGCTATCAAGCACTGTTTTAGTGCATCCATAAAGATAGCACTTCCATCATCTGTTTCAGCGCTTTTGAACTCTGTTTTAGCGCTTTTGAACTGTCTTAGCGCTTCTGCGAAATAGCGCTTCCAAAACCTGTTTTAGCGCTCCTAAACTCTGTTTTAGCGCTTTTAAAACAGAGAGTTCCAAAACATATCAATCAGTTTGTTTGTCATCTAAACACGGATTTTTATCAAAACAAAAGTATCTTTTTAACAGGGTCATTGTCTAGAAACCAAAATCAGATAGGTTCCTACAAGTTTCCAGTCTTTTCAACTAAAACGCAGATCTTGCAAATCATAAAGTGTCAAATCAAAACAAAATCTCAATTATTACGCTAAAGTTTCATCATCAGGATATTATCATCCTATTATCACGAAACAAGGCATAATAATTAATTTTTTAACCTAATCTTATCAATAAGATATATCATCTTATTTGACTTTGTTAAAAATTCAATTGACATTTTCCAACATAGAAGATCAAAGTTTGGTAGAAAGAACAAAACACTTGCATGCCAATCTTCACCAGGTTACAAAAACAGAGGCTCTTAGAAAAGGAACTTGAAACATCAAACACAATGGCAGAAGAAAATCCCTGGAATAGTCTACATCAAAGTGACAAAAATGAAATAACTCCAGAAGACATACAAACAGCCCAACAGGATCCAAAATTCCATAAATTCATGGAAAAGATCTTAGAGCAAGACATGGAGAAATACCTCTTAATGTTGGTTGAATCAAGTGCTAAGCTTCCCAAAGACTTTGACGTAAATCGCTTAAGAGAAGCACCTGGAACAAACGAAACCGAAATACCACAACACACACAAGGTGTAGATCCGGTTGTTGCCTTAACAACCCAAATGCATAACTTACAACAACAAATACAAGACATGACAAAAGGAAACACCAAAAGGTATGCAATACAGGACATTTGTCCTTATCCTTTTGACTCAACAGTCCACATGATACCTTTTCCTCGACACTGTGAACTCCCCAAGTATGACAAATACAATGGAAAGACAGATCCAATCGATCATATCCGCGAATTCAAAACCATGAGCCTAGAGTTTGCTCAAGAGGAAACTTACCTGATGAGATTATTCCCAAGAAGCTTGGGAGGTTCGTGTATGGAATGGTTTTCCAAATTACAACCAGGAATAAGAACCTTTGAGAAGCTCGTCAATAGGTTCATCTCCCAATATTCTTTTAACATCCAACACGATGTCACGATAAAGGATATGTATAACATGAAACAAAAAAAAGGGGAGATATTCTTGTCCTTTTTACAAAGATGGTACGACTATTCACTAGATATCCTCGCTCCATTCCTGAGGAAGAACTGATCGCAAAGACAACCTGAATAGATTCTTCATCTTCGAAAGATGTCTTCAGCCACCAACTCAGTCCTATGGCTGCAAGCTATGACTCCATGCTTGATCATTTCTCTAGTTGGCATGACTTCCTCACAAGATGTCTCAAGCTCTTCCTCTCTATGCGATCTCTCATCACCCTCTTGCTCCTCGATCCGTCCTGGAAGCATATAGAGAGAGATTACTAAAAGTTCATAGAACTCAACTATCTTGAAGAGAAATATCAATGTTAGAAGCATACATGATTCACTATCTCAATGTTATAGCATGAACTAATAACTACATAAAAATTCATTAACATTATTCAACCATGAAATACTTATCTCATTGAAATCAGAATATCCTTAAGTGTTGTACTTAGACGCTTTTCAGGTCTGCACTTCTCTTTCCTAGGATCTGCTCATTATCTCAATAATTTTTCAGATCTTCTTCATGTTGATGTTCATAGCAGCATCGGGTGTATCCTTCCAACCGATCTCCTTACATTGATTGGATAAAATAAATCATAGCCAATGGCTATTTAATTTATGAAGATATCGATTGATGAAGAAGAACGACTTATATTAAATAATATTTAATTATTGTCCAAGGTTCGAGTTTATGTGGAGGCACGATCTTCAAGGAGGCCGACTTCTTGCGTGTAAGAGACATGCCTTTTGGAATGAGGCCGACATGTTGTTCTTGGAGAGTCATGTCTCTCCTTTCACATTGTATATATACTCATTGATTGTAACTCATTTGATCATCCATTCATTATTCATTCTCAAGTTCGAATATTCAAGTGTGAATTCTTCATTCTCAAGTTCGAATATTCAAGTGTGAATTCTTCATCAAGTGCAAATCAATATTGTAGAAGGCTGAGTTTTATCATCAGCGAATTGCATCATTGTGTTTCTGTAGTTGCATCAGATTGTGGTGCTTTCTCTTGGCCTTCATGTCAGCCTCTATTGTAATGGAGACATTCTTTGTGATTCAATATATAAGTGATATATGGTTGCTAGGTTTTTCTCCCTCAAGAGGAGGGTTTTCCCAAGGTATCTTGTTGTGTTTATTATCTTGAGTGCTGCTTTGTCTGATTGCTTTCAATTTATATATCTGATCATTAAAAATAACATGGTATCAGAGCAGGTCTAAGAAAAGGTCTAATCAGAATTGTCTAAGCGAAGGTGAGGCAATTATCATTTATGAGAGAGTCGACACCTTTCAAGTATTACAAGTCAAAGCCTTGAACAGCATAAAGGTGTTCGATACTTGGCAAGTCATACATCAAATCAATACGTCGGTGATCTCAATCTGTAGTTTGACTTTGGACCATACAGATGGTGGAGATTATGTCAAGCCGCATAATTTGAAGATGAACCGATATAAGGCGAATATGAATAAGAGTCAGAATTCAGCCTTGTCAAAGGAAAGCCACATGGATAATTGGACGGAATTGATACTGGTGATTCCTTAACAAATCTATTGATATTGAATTGTCTGGCAGAATAGAAGACTTCAGAGAGCGCTGCATATAGAATTAATCGTGAATAAAGCTAATGAAGGAGCCGTCAGCCCTGGAGGTTGGCATTGCCGCATACGGTCTGGAGGAAGCCAATCTTAATATTTTGATCACCAAATACATTGGTTTTCGAATATGCTTTGGTCTGAGCCATCGAAGCAAATTAAGTAGCCTTAATATTCATTTCAGGAGCTCCTTTGAGTAGCCGCCATTTGATAAATTTAGAATCGTTGATAACGGATGAAATCAAATTCTAAATTATACTGAGCTTCTGGGAAGATTTTGGGAGACCAAATACTTTTGTTACGACGGAGTAAGGAGACATCGGGTTAGAGAATATAAGAGAAAACACCATTGGGAATAAGTTTTATGTGACCTGTTTATACTTGAATACGGGTTGCTCTTCATCGGAAGACTCTAGGAATTGCTTGTGTTCGATGCTTATTAATAAATTGCATCTGCATGGACTAAGGTCAGGGGCATCTAACATGTGATGTCGATCAGCTAACAAATAACTACAATCTTGCTTGGAATTAGTCAAAGGCGACGCCACTACTAAGGGCGGAGCAAATCGAGAAGTCCTATATTAGGAAAAGTGCAGACCTGAAAAGGAGAGTCTGATTTCATCAAGATAAGTATTTGTTCTTTTGTTGTTGTTTATATTTCTATGTAAAACTCAGTTTGTTGAGTTGTACAGATCTAATAAAGTTTATGAGTGATGATCTTATCCATCTCTAACTCTCTAGGTGTTGCTAGTAAGCGTGCTACATCTGTTTCATAATCTGGTGGATTGCAGCTGAAAACAGAGTGCATCGTAAATTTGAACGATCAAAAACCATGTTCAAATTTAACCCTGCAAAGGGCCTGTGTTCAAGCCTTGAAGATGGTGGACTGATCTGAGCGCAAGAGCAGCGTTCTATACTATGTCCAGTAATTGCATCCATCAGAATATTTAAAGAGATAAGTATTCTTTGTTTTGTTTGAAATCACCTTTCTAGGCTGAATTTTTGTTATATCATTTATTTGGATCATGTGTGATTAGTAAAGAGAGATCATGGTTTCTCTTGAATTGTGTTCACTAAAGATCCTTGAAGATTCAAATTATTCGTTGCAAGTTATTTTTCATGCTAGTTGTGAAGATTTCTGAGTGTGACTCTGAAATAAAAAGAGAACTGCAATTTCGATGGTGACTAGTTGGTCACATCGATATCATTCTCTAATGCATGAACTGTGATAGAGCCCTGACTCTTGGAGAGGGTTGGTTCTTCATGCTAACTGCATAATGCATTCAAGAAATTTGTAGTTGTTCAGAATTGTCTTTTGTTGTGCTGAATTTAGCACTCTCGAGAGGAGTAAAAGATGGAAGAAAGAGTTATATCAGAATTTAATAAAGATAAGTTTCTCTATCCCTTCATTCTGATCCTTTGATATATTTCTCTTATAAGTTGATTTATTTATTCATGTTCATAAATTCTTATGCATTCATGCTATAACCTAAGATAGTAAACTTTGTATGGTATTTCTTTGGATAGGTATAAACTGTTAGTAATATCTCTCTAAAATGCTTCCAGGACAGATCTAGGAGCAAGAAGGTGATGAAAGATTGCTTAGTGATGAAAAGCTTGAGGCATCTTGTGAGGAAGTCATGTCGACCAAAGAAATGATCAAGCGTGAAGTCACAACTTGCAGCCATGGGACTGAGTTGGTGGCTAGAGGGAGTTCACTTCCAAAAGTCTTCTTTGCAATCTCTGAGGTAAGGATCAAGAGGGAGTTTTGTGACTCACTGAGAAGAAGTGAAGGTTGCAGTGTTGCAAGGCCACGTGTTAAATCCTTGAAAGACCTCTTCAGCTGCTGAGATCAAAATTGCACAAAACAGTCATCTGGATTTGATATTGGTAGCTCCGCAAACCTATTCAGAATAGTGTGATCTAGGATGAGGTCGATGAGGACAACCGAATCTCTGCAGATTCAGAGGGAGTTTACTGAACCTGAAGAAAATGCTTGGCAGAAGCCGAATGGGATTATTCTAAGTCAAGATTGCCATCTTGAAGAGATTTGGTCTGATGGATTGCAAATCCATGGAAACCAACTTTCAGAAGCTTAAGGAGGTTGCAGCTAGTTCAGATCTGATGGATCCTACTATGTATAGACAGTTGATTGGATCATTGATATATCTAGTCAATACTAGACTAGATATTTGCTATGCAGTGAGTGCACTTAGTCAGTTCATGTGTAAACCAAGGCAAATACATCTAGTTGCAGCAAAGCATATCTTGAGATACTTGCGTGGCACAGTTGGATATGGCTTGAGGTATTCTCCTAATGTGGATTTGAAGTTGCATGGTTATACTAATTCTGATTGGGCAGGGTGTGTTACTGATCGGAAGAGTAACTTTGGATGTTGCTTCAATTTGAGGTCTGCGATGATATCCTAGTGTAGCAGGAAGCAATCTTTTGTGGCATTGAGTACAGCAAAGGCCGAGTATATTGCAACTTGTGTAGCAGCTCGAGAAGCAGTGTGGCTTCGAAAGCTCTTTGCAGGATTGTTTGGACAATCAATGGAGCCAACTGTCATTCATTGTGATAACCAGAGTTGTGTGAAGCTTTCTATCAACCCTATGTTTCATGATAGAACTAAGCATGTTGAGATCAAATAACACTGTATCAGAGATATGGTATTAAGGAAAGCAATTTAGTTGAGGTACATCAGCACTGATGAGCAGACAACAGACATTCTCACTAAGCCTCTCTCCAGGATAAAGTTTGTGTACTTTCGGGACAAGCTTGGTATGGTGGAGAATCAAGCCCTAGCTGAGAAGGAGTCTCAGTATCAATGATCCTCTTTAATGCATTTCTCTTTGAGAGAGATTTGAGGTGCAAGCCCTTGTTAATGCATTTCTCTTTGAGATTTGAGGTGTAAGCCCTTATTTCCACCCTCTGGGAGAGCCATGGTGGATGTCATGTGTGTGACTCCATGACAACATCATGTTAGAGTCCATGATGATTTTCTTGTACTTGTGTTTGCACCCTCTAGGAGAGTCATGGTGAACGTCATGATGAGGTGACAACATCACGTTGAGTGATGAGCACTTGTACATACCATACATGGGTGTAGCCATGATGGTCGATATCAGGATGAGGTGATATGCTATCACGATGAGGTGATATGCTATCACGATGAGGTGATAAGCTCTTTTTCACACATGGGCGTAGCCATTGTTGTAGACATCACGATGAGGTGATATGTCTTATGCAACTGGAAGTATCCTCCCTAGCTGAGAGGGAGTGTTGATGTTCATAGTAGCATCGAGTGTATCCTTCCAGCCGATCTCCTTACATTGATTGGATAAATTAAATCATAGCCAATGGCTATTTAATTTATGAAGATATCAATTGATGAAGAAGCACGACTTATATTAAATAATATTTAATTATTGTCCAAGGTTCGAGTTTATGTGGAGGCGCGATCTTCAAGGAGGCCAACTTCTTGCTTGTAAGAGACATGCCTTTTGGAATGAGGCCGACATGTTGTTCTTGGAGAGTCACGTCTCTCCTTTCACATTGTATATATACTCATTGATTGAAACTCATTTGATCATCCATTCATTCTTTGTTCATTCTCAAGTTCGAATATTCAAATGCAAATTCTTCCATCAAGTGCAAATCAATATTGTAGAAGGCTAAGTTTTATCATCAGCGAATTGCATCATTGTGTTTCTGTAGTTGCATCAGATTGTGGTGCTTTCTCTTGGCCTTCATATCGGCCTCTATTGTAATGGAGACATTCTTTGTGATTCAATATATAAGTGATATATTGTTGTTGGGTTTTTCTCCCTCAAGAGGAGGGTTTTCCCAGGGTATCTTGCTGTGTTTATTATCTTGAGTGTTGCTTTGTCTGATTGCTTTCAGTTTATATATCTGATCATTAAAACTAACACTTCACATGATTCTTCACATAAGTAAACTCAGAAATAACACTTCGATGCTAACAACTCATGCAAAGACGTCTCTCACAGCACCTCCATATACAGCATGACACCAGACTTGGAAAACATATAGTATCACGACAAACTTGACTTAACACTGCTTCTACAAACGATTTGACTCAGATTTAAAAGAAATGTACACTATCAACATTTACAGCTCAAATGAACAAGGCAACTCCCACACTCTAAGGCATACAGTAACTTCAGGACTTCAATCTCAGCTCATGACCAATGACTTCAAAGTCATGATTACAATGCTTATCATATGACTGGAATTATATACATCAATGTTCATGAAGTGCTCTAATGATTGTGCCTATACTTCATACTAACAATAATGCATAAGACTCAACATACAATGAAAGAAACCTGGAATTATATGCTGCAGCAATCATAAGAATATTTGAATCTTCTTGGTATGGTTGTGTCTGAACTCCAGATGATGCGCCTAACCCTTATACTGCTGTGTGATACTGATAAATATCTATTAATAATTTATATGACTGTTCTCAATGAAATCGCACTTGTAGCAAGTGCATCCAACCTTCACAAACCCGGATATGATTTTCTCAACCTTCATTTGACAAAATCGCACCCTTGGGGAGGTGCGTCCAGTCTCATATGATCTCCGGACAAGTCTTCTAAACACCAACAAGATCGACTCAGACAATGATGAAGAAAGTCGTCCTCCAATGCACAAAATCGTCCTTTGCAAGGACTGAGATCATACGACCAGAATTTTCCAAAAATCGATTCTCCTAAAATCTGAGATTATTCTTTCTCAAATCGTTTTCTTAGAATGATCATACAATGCTCTGTCCGCCTTAACCAAGTTGATAATCATTGAAGCCTATCACTACGATCTACTTGGTATCGCCTCTTTCTCTTGAGCGAAAACAAATTTTCAGGGACTATGCATAGTCAAATCTGATTACTTCTTCTCTTAGACCCACTCTGATACCATGTTAGTTTTAGGATCAGAAATGAAAGCAATCAGAAAATGCAACACATAAGACAATGAACACCACAAGATACCCTTGGAAAACCCTCCAACTTGAGGGGAAAAACCCAACAAATATCTCTTATATATTTAGGAATAAGAGCAGAAATTTGCTTACAACTCGAGCCCAACACAAGGCCGAATTTGATACAATGAATAATAGCACCTCTCCTATATGCGAATATACAGCATGAATATATTTCCCCTTGAAATTGGTCTGCTGCTACAAAATAATGATCTGCTGCTCAAGATGCTGATCTGCTGCACAAGTGCGAACTTCTTCTAGGAATGTGAATATCATGAATGAACTTGATGATCATAATGAGCAAACTCAACCTTGTATAAATACAAAATAGTGTGACTCTTCAAGTAGGTCAGCTTCATAGCAATAAAGAAATAAATATTATTTCTTTAATAAGGTTGGCCCCATTTAATGATTCACAATAATTAAATATTATATTGTGTTGCCAAGTGAAGCACCTCTTCACTTTAATAAATAAATGAATAGCCGTTAGGCTATATGAATTTATTGTCCAACAATTAAGGTGGAAGTATGTAGCCCGAAGCTACAACATCAACACTCAAGGCTGGCCATCCTTGACTTGCCAAGAGCATTGAAGGTTGGTCACCCTCCCATCCTTCAGTCCACCATGGTGGCTAACCATCCTCCTTGATCAAGTCCAAGAACATGCAAGGCTGGCCGTCCTTCCAACTCCTGTTTCAAAAGCATGGGAGGATGGCAATTCATCCCACCTTTTGTCCAACTTGATAACTGTGAAGGCTGGCCGCCCTTCCTGTTTGCAAGACACTTCCACAAATTTAAGACATCATTTCTCAAGGAATTTGCAAGATTATGTTTAAATAAATACCTCTTGATGAAATGATAAATTTATTCTTTAAAAGCTGCCACTAATTATATTTCTGAATATTATTAATTGTTCTTAATTTCTATTCCAAATTGATGTCTTAGATTTCCTTTTCTATTTCTTCTTGCTGGATAGATGGGTGATGATTGCTCATTGAATGTCAATGAACTGATTTACCCTTTATATCCATTTCTTGAAGGAGTCACCACCCTTTGCAATAAATGAGTCACCACCCTTCATTGCTGCCTTTTGAGAATAATAATTTATTTCCAAATTCATTCATTGATTCATTCCCAAATTGATGATTTCTCACAAGGAAATGATCTCCCTTTTATATCTTCTTATTGAGGGATTCACAACCTTTCATATTTGAAGGAGTCACAACCTTTCACATTAGGAGTCACATAATATTTATTCTTAATTGATTGATTGAATGATGTTATGGATCTCCTTCTCAAATGAAATGCTCTCCCTCTTATATCTTCAAGTTTGAGGGAGTCACACCTCTACATTATTTTTGCCTTTTTGGAAGAGTCACAACTATTCCTCTTAATCACTAGCCTGAAACCCTTATAATTTAATTTTAATTAAATATCTTTAATTCAAGGAAATTGCTGCCCTTGTATTCTTATAATCTTAATAGAACCCCTTATTAGAATCCCTGTCCATGTTTTCTTTATTCGCCTTGACTTTAAGTGCTGCAATCTTATTTTTCATAAGATTGCGATCTTCTTCTTGGTGGGGGCTGACAGTATCTTGCAAGGCCCAAGTTCCTATGTTCCCTTTCCTTTAAGAAACTTTTGCTTATAAGAGCACAACTAACTTAAAGAAAACTCAATCACCTACCTTAAATTTTCTCCCTCTGATGCCAGTCTTGCTGAGTTTCACTTTTAGACCACTTTGAGGTTCTCTTTTAATTATTTCGAGATTTGCTGGCTCTCTTTGCAGAAATCTGTCATGTCACCGCCAATAAATGAAATTGTAACAAACAAATCACCTTATTTCCTAGATGCTGGCCGGCCCTCCTTGTATTTTAAAAAGGCAAATAAAATAAATATTTCTTGGCCGACCACCTGTGCCAAGGCAGATATATATATTTATAAAGTCTCCCACATAAAATATGGATTATGGAGGGATTAACAAAAAAGAACAGTGAATAGAAATATCATTAAGGGAAGGAGGCTGCGATTACTCTATGAGAAGGCACTGATTCATAACAAGAGAATAGCAATGCATTGAGGTTCAATAATTAAGATCTGTTTATGGGCAGCAATTAATGAGTGAAAAAGAGCACTCGCTTTAGTTCTTGAAAAGGCAGCGATCAGTTTGTAAACAAAGGGTTATGTCCTTTCAAAAGGATATCACCCTGCAAAGTGATGCATCTCCTCATTTAAATGTGAAGATATAAATGACATTTGAGGAGTGAAGAATAGGGGGGAAGAAAGGAATGGAGATACAGCAGAAATCCATGAGAAGGAAGAAGCAGATTAGAAACAAGAGAAATAAGGAGTGGAAATAATAAGAGATCTATTGGAGTGATTATTAACAAGAATATATTTGGGAATTAAGTTTAATATAATTATAATTATATATAAATAAAATATATACATATATATGATCATGTGATAGTGATTCTTATAAATCTGATTAGAAATAATTATATATATATAATATCTATATATGTGGTTTATATATGATTATGCAATAATGATGCTTGCAGCAATTATTGAGCCTTATAAGTAATTATGATTCTTTAATATAAATATGGATAATAGATTCTTATTCATTTGATTTTCATAAAGCACATATTAGGATTTGGCAAGGAAACATGTTAGGGAAGAGCGGTATAGGAATTGTCTTGGTTGGATGTTCCTGCCACGTGTGGCCAAGGGTGTATGAGCACGCCCTTGGGCTTAATAGTTAATTGTGATGAATAGTTTTTCTGGCACCCTATCATGCATTTCTCTCCAATCCCTTCCATGATTGGTCATTGGAAAAAGAGTCTATAGATTGGATTCAAGTTTAAGTTGTTATTCATTATTTCATAAGTGTTAATAGTTCATTTATTCTTAAGTTTCAATATCTATTATATAATTTACTATGGAATATTATTTGTAAATATGTTGTGTAATTGTCCCTTAAGGCAAATTCAGGCATACTCCAAGTAGGGGACATTACAAAATCACAAACAACTGGCACTTGAGTGTCTTTAGGGGAACAATTAATTTTTAAAGAAGGATCATTGCTGTACAAGGCCTTAAGGGACATGGAAATGGAGGTATGATATGTGATTTTGTACTAATTCTTACCCAAACGCAACCATTTTGGCCATCAAGTTTTCTGATCTGTAAGAAAATTCATCAAGTATCTTTCTAAACATTTGTCAACAAGCTCATTGTTCATCTATTCAAGGATGATAGTTGGTACTTGGAGTTAAGATTGTCCCAGCACATTTAAGCAACTCCTTCCACAATTTACTAGTAAATATTGCATCCCATTCACTGATAAGGTACTTTGGAAATCCATGCAATCTATAAGCTATGTCACAGAGTTCAGTAATTTCCAACCAAAAAATTTGACAATTTGCAGAACATTGATACAATAACCCAAAAAAAGATTAAAATTTGCTTTAAAATCATCCACACAGATAAATAATATTTTGTAGGTGGCTTCTTGATCAGAATGGTATGGTCTTCTTCTGCTTTAAGCCTGTAATGTTGTTGGGCAGCGTAAGAGGCTCTGCACTTTGGTTAGGGTTTGCTGTGGGGGTTGTCTGTTGTTTAATGTCAAGCTTGTCAGGGAAAGAAGGACAAAGGCATTTATGCACCATATCATAAACTGTGTATGAATTATACATCTGCTATTAGTTAAAATGCATGATATAATATGTAGAATAAAATATCTCTCACTTTCCACTTTTATAAACTGGAGAGAACTAGTAGTGGTAGCTTTGAGCCAAGAACTTAAAAACGTTCATCACAAACTTCCAACTCCCATAAGGCCCGTTGGTGAGGTCTATACAATTCAAGATACCTTATAACTCGATATAGTAATTTGATTGATGACTATGAGGCTTTTAAATTAACAATATTTATAGTTTTATAAATTATTATTTATATTTAATATATTTATTTAAATTTTAATATTTTTAAATTTATTTAAATATTAATATTTTTAATTTAATATAATGTATTTAAATAAAAATAAAAATTACATATTTATATTATCCGTATTTACTATTTAATCATTACTTTGTTGACAAATTTGTTCTAAATTTTTCTTTGTTGAACTAAATGAACTCAAATAAACATGAACCTTGTGACATAGTCTATAAGCATGTTGAATAAACAGCAAAGCAACTTGTGAACCTTTTTCAGTACCAGAATTGTCGATAGCAATAAAATAGGCATATTAGTCAACCAGTAACCACTGCAACGATACAATTCCTTTCCCCCACCCATAGTAAACCTATTACGAAGTCCATGCTAATGGATACCCTTTTTCAGTTGCAAATGGGTAAAGGCTGTAGCAAATATGGACCAACATTTCCTTGTCATGGAAGTATGGCAATTTCTCTTTGTTGGTCAATTTTCTACTTTCAAATACAATAGACCACTGATTTTGCATGAGCACAGCCCCTGTGCCCTTTCCTATAGCATCACATTCTACAAGAAAAGGTGTAAAAATCTGTAATTCCAAGTACAGGACTGAAAGTTACCGCCTTCTTCATCTCTTGAAATGTAACTTGTGCTGCTTTTGTGCACATGAACAGATCTTTCTTTGGTAGATCATTAAGGGGCCATTATACCTCCAAAACTTTGGCAAACAATCGGTACGAAGTATAACCCATTGAATGCTCTCAAATAAGTCACAATCCTGGAAGTAAACCAATCTAGGATCAAGAACACAAGCTCGCTCTTTGCAAATTCACACTTTGATTCCTTTGCAAATAAGGAATTTAATCTCCATAGTTCTAAAACAATTCTTAAGTGGTTCAGTGATCCCCTATAGTTTTTGGGTATACAAGGTTAATAGGATATCATAAAAAAAACAAGAATAAGATTCCTCAACTAGGGTTTACAGATTTTGTTAGCTAAAACAACATCACCTGAAACACATACTGGCCATGATGAGTTCTGACAGCTGTCCTAAATGGGTCACACTCTTTCACCCTTATCTAATATTATATTAATCTCAAATCAGTTCTTGTAAACATATAGTGGCCATGATGAGTTCTGGCGGCTGTCTTAAACAGGTTGCACTCTTTCACCCTTATCTAATATAACACCAATCTCAAATCAGTTCTTGTAAACATATAGTGACCATTATGAGTTCTGGCGGCTGTCTTAAACGGGTCGCACTCTTTCACCCTTATCTAATACCACACTAATCTCAAATCAGTTCTATGTAACTTAGCCAGCAGCTCATTAATACATGGTCTAGAGAATCTATTTATTATGGTCCTCTTGTTTAATTCCAGGTAATCAATACACACACAGAAGGTGACGTCTCTTTTTCTTACTAACACTAATGGAAAAGAGAAAGTACTTTTTCTAGGCATTATGTGGCAAGTGTTTAACTTTCTTGTACAATTCTTTTCTATTTCAACTTTGAATAGCATAGAATACCCATGGAGAGGAACAGTAACTGGTTTGGTGCCCGGTGTTGATGTTATAGCAGTGGGAGATATCTTTCTCTCAAATTTAAAAAATGATGGATATTGGATAAATAATACCAAGGCAAGTCGGAATTGCTATATATAATAATTTTATGAAGAGTCGCCTTGTTTCTTAAAAGAGGCCAACCCAAATGAAGAGTCACCTAGTTTTGTATAAATACAAGGTGATGATCATTCATTTGATCATCAAGTTCATTCATCATAATTCGCATTCCTAGAAGAAGTTCATACTTGAGCAACAGATCATCATCTTGTAGCAGCAGATCATCATTTTGTAGCAGCAGACCCATTTCAAGGAGAAACATATTCATTTGTATCTCTGCATCTAGGAGAGGTGCTATTATTCATTGTATCAAATTTGGCATTTTGTTGAGCCTGAGTTGTAAGCAGATTTCTGCTCTTATTCCTTCAATATATAAGAGATATATTTGCTGGGTTTTTTCTCCCTCGAGTAGGAGGGTTTTCCCAGGGTATCTTGTTGTGTTCATTGTCTTATGTGTTGCATTTTCTGATTGCTTTCATTTCTGATCCTAAATCTAACATGGTATCAGAGCGGGTCTAAGAAGAGATCTGATCAGATTTGTTTAAGCAGTCAAGTCAACTTTTCATCTAGGGCAGATCTTGAAGTATCGCAGATCTAAGGTTCAAATTATTTCTGACCTAAGGGCAGATCTTTGAAGGTGAATTTGTGCGGAGAAAGAAGATGGTGAGCGGTGTCAAGATAGAAGATAGGCTTGATGGAGCTTCAAACTTCAACTCATGGAAACCCAGGGTACTCCTTGCATTAGAGGAGAATGAAATTCTTGATTTCGTGGAAAGTGATATGCCCGAGCCTTCTGATGATACTGAGAAAATCCAGTGAAAGAAAAATGGCACGAAGGCTTGAAAGATCATGATAGACTCTGTGATGAATCACCTAGTACCGATCATCTCCAAGTTGAAGACAGCTAAAGAAATGTTTGATACTCAAAGGATTGTATGAGATCAACAACACCAATAGAGCCCTTGCTTTGAGACAACAACTTCACCATGTAAAAATGGCTAAAGATGATTCAGTCATCTCATTCTTTATGAAGATTGCTGATTTGAGAGATCAATTGAGCGCTATTGGGGATATAATTACAGACAGAGATCTTGTTATGTTGGCACTAAATGGTCTTCCTCAATCTTGGGAACCCTTTATTCAGAGCATCAGTGGGAGATCCAAGTTGCCCAAGTTTGATCGTCTTCAAGCTGATTGTATTCAAGAAGAGTCCAAGTTGGCAGCAAGAGGAATTGGGTGAGACTATCATGATGTAGAAAATCAAGTTCTTGCTACACATACTTCTAAAGAAAGAGGCAAAGGAAGAAAGAGGAATAGAGATAGAGAATCAGATTTTGCCCCAAAACCAAAGAAGAAGGATCTCTCTCACATTCAATGTTTCAAGTGTGACAAGTACGGTCACTTTGCTCGAGATTGCAAATTAAGGTCTACACAACATGTTTCTACTACAGAAATTGACATAGGGACATCTCAGAAGGAGCCTAGCTCTAAAGTTGATTCAAAAGGTTTCTTATTCTAAAATCGATCAATTTCTTCGAAGTGGAGGAAATGACATTCAGAGGGAGTCAAATTTAGATAATTCAAGGCACGAGTTGAAAGCTTGTCAGGAAAAGGATTAAGGTTTTGAGATAGGTCGATGGAGGGGAGTTCACTTCTAGAGGATTTCTTTGAAATCTCTAAGGCATAGATCAAGAGGGAGTTCTGTGACTCACTAAGAAGAAGTGAAGGTTGCAGTGTTGCAAGGCCAAGTGCAAAATCCTTGGAAGACCTCTTCAGCAGCTGAGAACAGAATTGCACAAGACAGTTAATCTGGATTTGACATTGGTAGCTCCGCAAACCTATTTAGAATAGGGTGATCTAGGATGAGGTCGAGGAGGACAATCTTGGACTCGAGCAAGTCAATAGTGCCAGAAGTGTGCATTAGAAACCGCTCCTCTAAGGCAAGCATCGCAGACAATCTTGGACGAGGAGGTTAGGAGGTTGATGCAAGTCCTTGGAGCTCCAGAGGGAGTCACATCATCATGAAGATTTTTAATAATTTATATTTCTTTGAGACAGAGAAATATGAGGTGAAAGCCCTTGTAGTGTATATTTCTCTAAGACGGAGAAATATGAGGTGAAAGCCCTTGTAGTGTATATTTCTCTGTGAAGGAGAAATATGAGATGCGAGCCCTTGTTCATCTCTGTGACTAAGATGAGATGTCATGTTGAGAGACTCCATGACGACATCACGTTGAGAGACTCCGTAATGAACCCTTGTACTTGTGTTTCTTTCCACACATGGGAGTAGCCATGGTGGACGTCATGTTAAGAGACTCCATGACAACATCACGTTGAGAGACTCCGTGATGAACCTTTGAGTTTTCCACAAATGGGTATAGCCATAGATGAAAAACGCGCCAATAACTCGCGCAACTCGCGAGTAATCACGTGCAAGATCAAAGGGTGAGTTAATCGCCTATTTACTCGCTATCGGTTTTTAGTAAAAATCGCCGCGATTTTTTGTTCATATTGCGCCATTACGCTTGTGTTTTAGGGCAAAAAATCGCAGTGAATAAAGTATAAACCTGAGCAAAGGGAAAAACGTGAGATTTTATTTCATTCTCAACCCTTCAGAAATGTGATTTGGAGCAAAACGTGACGCAACTAGGGCAAGGGAGGAGGACGTGACTTCACTCAGATTTGTGACGCGATTTTTCAAAGCTTTTTTGAATAAATTTCCATTGTTCACTATGAGATTTTTTTGGATAAATTTTTCATTGCAAACTTCATTCACTGTGCGATTTTCCTGAATTCAATTTCTATGCTTTGGGTTTGTTCAACGCCATAGCATTGCATATACATTTTTATCGAAATATTAGAAATTTAAAGGCAGAGCGATAATGTATATTTATTATTTTATATTACTTTTATAAATATTTATTTTATATAACTTCATACTTCATTATTAATTTTTAACTTTATTATTCTAATAGTTATATATTTATTATTTTATATTTATATATATTTGTTGATTTCTAAGTTATCCATTATATATTATATTTATTATTTTATATTTATATATATTTATGATTATTATTTATTATTTTATATATATTTATGATTATTATTTTATATAATTTATATTTATATATATTTATTGAATAGATTGAAATTTTGAATTACTTGTCTTTTATATTTATATTATTTTATTATATGTATTAAAGTTTTAAACTCTAATGTTGGTTTATATATGATGAAATTAGTCGATACATTGATGATTGATATGTATTAAACTATAATTTCGATTTATATACGATGAAATCAGTAATATGTTCGAAAAATTAAGTTTATATGTGTGTTTTTGAAGAATATTTTTAAAAATTGTGTATGTTCAAATGTTCGATAAATTTGCCGAGTTTTTGCCGAGTCCCGAGTTTTCAAAAAATTTGGGCATGCCGAGTTATTGCCGAGTCCGAGTTTTTCAACTATGGGTATAGCCATTGTGGGCGTCATGTTGAGAGACTCCATGATGTGGATATCTGGAAAGAAACCTCCCTAGCTAAGAGGGAGTGTTGATGTTATAGTAGTGGGAGATATCTTTCTCTCAAATTTAAAAAATGATGGATAAATAATACCAAGGCAAGTCGGGCTTGCTATATATAATAATTTTATGAAGAATCACCTTGTTTCTTAAAAGAAGCCAACCCAAATGAAGAGTCGCCTAGTTTTGTATAAATACAAGTTGATGATCATTCATTTAATCATCAAGTTCATTCATCATAATTCGCATTCCTAGAAGAAGTTCATACTTGAGCAACAGATCATCATCTTGTACCAGCAGATCATCATTTTGTAGCAGCAGACCGATTTCAAGGAGAAACATATTCATTTGTATCTTTGCATCTAGGAGAGGTGCTATTATTCATTGTATCAAATTCGGCATTGTGTTGGGCCTGAGTTGTAAGCAGATTTCTGCTCTTATTCCTTCAATATATAAGAGATATATTTGCTGGGTTTTTTCTCCCTCGAGTAGGAGGGTTTACCCACAGTATCTTGTTGTGTTCATTGTCTTATGTGTTGCATTTTCTGATTGCTTTCATTTCTGATCCTAAATCTAACACCCGGTTCTAGCTCAATAATATGTTTTTGTTCCCTATCCTATAGCAGCACATGAGGTAAATGTTGAAAGAGAATGAAAATCCAGAAATCAGCAGTTGTACCTCTGTTTGGGTTGATGTTTGTGTGCCTCAGCCTTGTCATGCAGGACCTCCATTTGTGTTGTTGTTTTCTGTGCCTTGGGCATGCAATGCAAACCCTTCATGTAATTAGTAATTAGATTTAAAAAGCAAACATTGCTGACTCTTTGCAACCAGTTTGAACTTTTTATATGCAGAGATCAGTCATTTATGCTGTTCTATAGATCTCTAACTATAACCGCCTGCTGTTTTTCATTGAATTTCATATACAACTCATACAAATTCAAGCAAAATTCTGCCAAGGACCACTTCAGTCCCTGCTAAAATGTAAACATAAAAATCAGAGCTAAACTCATTGCTGTCTAGTTACATTTTCAACCAATTGTCTATCCCTCTACATCCCATCATATTGTTGGACAATAAATCATGAAAATTTCAAAGTGCCCAACAGCTTTGATGCCCACAGAAGTTAACAGCTTTTATCTATGAAGTGTGTGCTACCTGATCAATAAGGGACACCCTCAAATTTTCATATTGAGTAAATCCCTAATGCAAGAGATTGTTGGTATTTCTTAGTGTTCTTGGATTTCAACCACCATGTTCTCCTCTATGAGTGTTAAATCCTCTTGAACATTGCCAACTACTTCAGATTTTCCATCTACATCTCAATCATGTAAATCTTTATGGGGCTCTCACACTTGTGGTCTTCGCACAATCTTTTTCTTCAGGAGAACTAAAGCTCCTTTTAACGCAAATCAGCAAGGACAATAGCATCCGATACTCTAGTGTTTGCTTGGCCAATAATTAAAACTAAAGAAGGTTTGGGGTTTTCATTACCCTTTAGGTCGCCCACCATGTTCTCCTCCCTGAGTGTTAAATCCTCTTGAACATTGCTAACTACATCAGGTTCTCCATCTACATCTCAATCATGTAAATCTTTCTGGAGCTCTTACACTTGTGGTCTTTGCACCAAGTTTTTCTACAGCTGAAGTAAATCTCCTTTTAACACAAATCAACAAGGACAATAGGGTCCAAGAATCTAGTTTTTGATTGGCCAATAATTAATACTAAAAAAGGTTTGGGGTCTTCATTGCCCTTAAGATCATGCTTTGGAGGCTAGATTTGACATTGATCAACTCCTACCCACTTTGGAATAGGCCTCCACTTTTTGAATGGCCTCCTCCAAGGTACTAAGCATCAAAATTGAAGGCCTTGACATTCTCTCTAATGAACTCCTTCAACCCATCTTTACAAATAGAAACTAGCCACTTAACAAAGATCCTTTCAACCTGCAAACTTGTTTGATGGAATTCTTTGGAGTTACAAGCCATCGTACCTTGTTTCATATTTTTGAGGGCCAAGAAACAATCTTCTTGGATACTCTTCCAAAGTGGTTATCGCTTGGCAACCACCTTCATCATTATTTGCCTCTGTTTCATGCTCAGCCATTTGCCACCAATCATATGCTAGTCCTTCAAGGAGTGATGTGGCAAACTATTTTTTTTGGAAATCTATGATAGGATTTAATCATGGAAATTGGAAACAATTTATCTTCCAAATTCAGGCCCTAGGCCTAATATTGTTATTCACAACATCAAACTTGGGAATGTGAATCTTCTTCATCAATCTTTGATTTTGTGATCTTCCTCTTGATGTTCTTGCATGCATCTACAGTCTCCCCTACCCTGTTTCTTGCAAAAGAGCTCTCCCATTGATTGTGCCAGACTCTATTTCATGATTCCAAGGTACTTGCAACCCTACCATGTTCCTCTTCTTCATCCATGCACCTGTCTATGGTCATGATCCAATAGTCATTTGGTATATGTTCTCCTTCAATTCATCCATGGAATCGACAACAGCTTTCTCAACAAAGTACCATTTTCAATTTCCAGTTTTCCCCTTCTTGTGTGGCAGAGATTTAAGACATTATTGGTACTCACACAAGGCTAAGAAGGTTGCTCTGATATGTTTTTTATGAAACAAATCTGCCACAGATAAAAACAGAACAAACAACTACAACAACATTTAACAGAAAACTGTAATTTAAATTTCTTGATTTCTTTTTCTTTTTCTAAAACTTTGAAAATGAATACAAACAACTACAACAACATTTAACAGAAAACTGTAATTTAAATTCCTTGATTTTCTTTCCTTTTTCTAAAACTTTGAAAATGAATACAAACAACTACAACAACATTCAACAGAAAACTGTAATTTAAATTTCTTGTCTTTTTTTTCCTTTTTCTAAAACTTTGAAAATGAATAGTATTTAGATTCCAACAAGGGCAACACTAAATATGGAAGACAATAACTCTAGCCTATCAACTAACACATTTAAATAGCATGCAAACACACAACATTTTCCTGAGAAGATATTGAGTCCCACTTGGGCCCAATCTAAGAGCAGTATGGGTCCTTCACTCGGCCACAAAATGTCCTCAAATTACCTGCACAAATTTTTCAAGCCAAAAAATTAACACTATTGATGATTACAGCCTTTTATTACTATCACAAGCTTAAGGTCTTCTGTAAATGAATTCAAATTCATTTTACCACTTGTAGGGCCAGTTCTGTTGTAATTGACTTATCCCTAGTGGGTGCACAACCAATGGTAACTGACCCATAATTATTGGCAGCGTTATTGATATGTAATTGATGAATTACTGATTTATTTCTGCAAAACTGACACATAGCTGCTGCCAGCATAACTGAAATGTAACTGATACATTAATTTATTCCTACAGAATTGACAGGAGCATAAGTACAGCACAACTGACATTCATGTATAACATTTTTTCTTTTGCTTAGCTGATTATCTC
Source organism: Sequoiadendron giganteum (assembly GCA_007115665.2). Lineage (NCBI taxonomy): Eukaryota > Viridiplantae > Streptophyta > Pinopsida > Cupressales > Cupressaceae > Sequoiadendron > Sequoiadendron giganteum. Next base: position 527,593,645 of record CM021107.1, on the reverse strand, counting down.
TGCGCACTATATGGCAATTTAATGATATTGTTGTTTCAAACAAGGGTGTTTTGTTTAGACATCAGAACATATGGAACATGAGAAATGATTTATGGATATATAAACAAAGTCCAAGACCCCTTATTACATAATAAAAAATAAAAAATCAGAATTAGTAGTAAACCATTAAAGTGAAAAATGAAGGCCGACAAAAGAGCAAAATCACTCAAGTGTCAGATGCACTCAGATAATGTTTGTCGGAACTGCAAACAACAATCTAGAAAGGTAGAACCAAGAATGTATTTTATTTATTTCATTCAAACTGTTAGAATATAGCTTATAAGTGGAAATCCAATATTTGAAGCATTAAAAAACCTATTTAATTGAAAACCACTATAAATTTAGTAATACTATTTCAATTTGAATCAACAGCATGGGCTCTAGAAAAATATGATTCAATGAAATTACAATCACTTCAATTATTGTAGATTGTAAATTTTCTAGGCTGCAGGTATAAAAAATTTCACTTGAACAGACTAAACGCTTGATCTGAGATGCGTTTTAAAATCACTAATACTTGCAGACAAGAGGTTTTCACAGTCCATAAAAATGAGTACAAATGCTTCTAGAAAAACTGTGTCAGTTTAGTTTGCATCACTGTTTCAGATCACACTCTGTGATCCATCTTTCTTCCTCATCCTGATGATGGATCATGAAGTGTGATCCAAAACATTGATGCAAACTAATCAAACACAGTTTTTTCCAGAAGCAGTTATACTCATAACTAATGTTTTCTTTGAAGAACCAAAACTTGACCAAGACAGCACTCTTGATTCTGAAAAAGAAAGACATTAAATAAGAATTAAAAAAGGAAATAAAAGAACTAGTTTTAGGTTTTGAAACAAAGATTCCAAAAAAAAAAAGTTCTGAAACAAAGGGAACCAAACAATTCAAAGCATGCAAAAATGCTAGACAATTTCAATTCCATGGTAAAATAAGATAAATTGGTAAATGGGTATAAAAACAGTACAGAGAAACAGATGTAGAAAAAATACAAAATTGACAGCATTGAGCCTATCTTGATCTACATTTACAAATAAAAATCACAATCAAATGAATCATCTAGAAAACAAAATGTTGGCGTACATACATAAATCCAGCAACCAAGGAACATGGGACCAAAGAAGTGGAAATTGTAATCACTCTCTACCAAAATTGACTTAGCCGCTATTATAAGTGACTCTAAAATGGAAGAAAATGAAAAAAATATCTCATGAGAAGATTTCAAGCAAAGGACAACAATCTAAAGGTCAACGACTCAACTCTCAAGCAACGTGGATCACAAAATACAACAGTAATGTAGTAAAGTATTTTGCAAACTTGAAAACTTATTTCTGTATCTACAGATGATGTAACACTGAAAAAGTCCACCTCCCTAACATCTGCTCAGAAACGTTTCAAAAATGGAAATTTCCTAGAAATGTACTGGATACTTCAAGAAATATTTCCAGTAGAATTTTCTCTGGAAACTTCATGTGAGCATTTCCTGAATGTTTTCAGCATAGACAAGCATTTTTACTCTCAAAAAACCTCATTTTGCAGGTTTTGCTACATGCTAACCAAAAAGAAGGAAAGAAAGTTTAATTTAAAAACTCAAAGCATCACAAACTCTAGAACTAGAAGAGAAAGGCAAAAGAAAATTTTGCATTGTGGCTCCTGCTGTTCTTCTTAGTATACAAATATATGATGGGAAAACTTTGAAATCTAGACTCTACTACCCATTGTTTAATAATGTTTCTCATTGTACTTAATATATTTGTAACTCTATAATCAATTCATTGGCTGACATAACTCATCTGTACTTGGAATGTAATTTTGAGGCTTAGATCCCTTATCAAGTTTAAGTCAACAATAAATGCATTTCCTATTGCAACTTTTATTTGAGAGCATAATCATTCTTACCATCCTAAACAAAGTTAGGTATATTGATCAGTTGGTAGTTGTCAATGACAAACAGTGGTCACATGTTGAAGTGGAGAATAGATAGTACATGAGATGCAGATATGAGAGAAGCAGCAATAACACATGATGTGATATGACAGTGAAAGCCAAAAAGGTTAAAACATGTTTAGAAAAATCAAAGAGCGCAATTTATCAATTACAGAGCCAAAAAGTTATGCAAAGGGTTGCAAAGAAAAGCAAACAAAACCGAATTTCAAGTTTCTGAATGCCTGCAAGGAAGATAAAGAAATTATCTTCCCTAATAGCATATTACAGAGATCAAGTTTGATGAACAGGATTTGTGTGGCAATGACTTCCCTGCACAATATGGTCAACTGCATGCAACAATGGGATTGCTTAAGCCTTGAGCACATTTGGCCTCATGTTTAGTTTTTACTTTTTATGAGACTGAATAAATCAGTATTCCTGCAACTAAGGTACGCCCTGATATCAGACAAACAAGAAACTATATTTGACACAGAATTATAAATCATAAATAAATTCATTGCCATCTGTTATATCGAGCAATGAAGAACTCGGATTTGATTACCTTAAGGAACTTCAGCATAAGATCATACATACTCTCCTAATTGATTTCTCTATATAAGTCTCTGGCACAGCTGTGAACAATTGATTAACAAAATCAATTCTCTATGACACAATATGTCATGCCCCCAAAATTGCAACACTTAAAACCCGAGCATTGAGAAGCAAATAAATAAATAACAATTTAAATATTATTATTACAATCATACCATGTTAATATATATATATATATATATATAACTGATACAAAATACATATACACTATATTATATAAATATAAAATAATATACGTATAAATATAAAATAAGTTAAACTGCAATAGTCAATACCGATTCATACAAGGCAGAAATTCCTAAAGTTAGCATAAACCAGTCAAGAAGCAGCGATAAAGATTTATTGAGAGAGCAGCGATCATAGGTAATAGTTAAGGAAAACCACGTGGGCATGAAGAGACACGATGGGTGTGGTAAAGCATCCTTTCATAACTAAAAGTCATGACCCTCCACCTTATAAGTTATAAAAGGGTGATCGATCCATGTGTAGAGGAAGATAAGTGGTACAAATGAATAAAAGAATATACAACAGAAATTCTAAGGAATAAGGAGATATAATTAGGAAATAGGAAGATCAATCGGAAGCCTGCATAAAGCAGCAGATTGGAAATGAAAAAGAAAATATATATCTGGAATAAATAAGCAGATAAGAAAATAAATTAGAAATCTGGAATATATTTCTGGGTATAAACAGAGATATATTAATATGATGAAAGGAATAGAATGGAATGGAAATCATTGGGAAATCTGAATTAAGCAGCAGATAGAAAGAAATGGAATAAACTATAAGAGATCTATTGGCTTAAGTATTATTACCAAGAATCTATGCTCCACGGGCTTTCAGGGACGGCGAGTACCCAGTACGCCGGGACGAGTTTCTGGTACGGGGGTACTTTTGGGTCATTTTTTAGGGGACGGCTGATAAAAAAATAGGGAAATTTTTAAAAATATAGAGAAATTTCAAATGTTCATAGCATAACATTGATAAAGCATTCATTCTAGACATTGTATAAGCTTATTATATATCATTAGACTTGAATTGAGATTTCACATGAGAATCGACAAACAAATTAACAGAATTCAAATGCTTTTCATTATCAATGTGCATACATATCATATATGAGTCTGATAATTATAACCAAAATGCCCAAAGGCTCCAAGTCTCAACTATGAAATGACATGATAAACATAAAACTAAAAAAATATATCACTGTCCAGTGTCCCTAATCAGCAAAAGGTAGGTCTAAATCAGCATTGCCCTCGTCATCGGAGCTCGAGTCTAAGTGTCAGTGTCCATGTCAATAGAAGGATCTGCCTCAACCAATGGAACCCCAACCAACCCCTCCTATGCATCCTCATCCTCAATCAGTGTCAGTGTCCATGTCAAGTGTGATGGGGCGTCCCTTGTGGGACCGCCCATAGCTTTTTTTTTATAAAAAAACTTTGACTTTTAAAAAAGAACATTTTTTTCTTTGCTGGGCCATAGGGTACTGCTAGCCATACCCGGTACAGTCAAGGTACACCTGGGCAGTACCAGGTATTGCTAGCAGTACCCAAGTCCCCTAAATTTTGGCAAAATGTCCCCTGGAAGTATCGGGTACTTGGAGGGCAAAAAGGGACGGCCAAGGCACGTTTCCTAGCCGTATCCGCGTCCCCGTTTCGTACCCAGTACAGGAAACAAGTAAAAAACATAGGGGATGCATCCCCGTGGAGCATAGCAAAGAATATATTGGGAAGTAAGTCAAATATAAATATATGTATATACTAAGTCACCGTATTCACCGACTTTTCGGCATGAAAATCAAAATTCGTCGAATTTCTGAAAAAAACATAAAATTCGTTCAAATTCGTTCAAGTTTGTACGGCCTAAAAATTACGTCTCAAATTTTCAGCGAAATCTCTTTCAGTTTTTAAAGGGCACCAAACGGAAGCAATTCAAAGAGTTTGCATGTGTTTCAGGTCTTCAAGGTCGACGAAAATCGACGCCCTTTCTGCAAATCATTGGCGCCATTTGCGTCGGGTTTCATTCTACAAATTTAAAATGCAATTTGCAAGCTCTGCCCTGCAAGCTCCATCGAAAAGTAGATCGCCTCTGCAATTTTTTGTTTTGTTTTGAAGTTGCACGAAAAATTTAGGGATTTCAGCAGACTTAGTGAATTATTTTATTTATATTAGGTTTTCTTATTTTATTTATATTAGATTTAATATTAAGTTTTATTATTTTATTAATATTAGATTTACTATTAGGTTTTATTATTTTATTAATATTAGATTTAATATTTATTTTATGTTTTATTATTTTATTACTATTAGATTTACTACTTTATTATGTATTCGTATTCACGTAGATTTAAATTAATTTTTTTAATATTGTATTATTTTATATATATTAAGTTTTTAATATTTTATAAAATGTGAAATATTAAATATTAAATATTTTATTATATTAATTTTTATTTGTATTAAACTTATATTATTAATATTAGATTTACTATTAGGTTTTATTATTTTATTAATATTAGATTTAATATTTATTTTAGATTTTATTATTTTATTATTATTAGATTTACTACTTTATTATGTATTTTGTATTCATGTAGATTTAAATTAAATCTTTTAATATTGTATTATTTTATATATATTAGGTTTTTAATATTTTATAAAATGTGAAATATTAAATATTTTATTATTTTAATTTTTATTTATATTAAACTTATATTATTAAATTAATATTTAATATATGTAATATTTTCTTAAACTATTTAGATAATTTTGTGGATATATTATTTATATTTATTAAAAAAAAAATTAAAATTACATAAGGCGAATTTAATCCGAATTTATACTTTTCGAATTTTTTCCTTGCCGAATTTCAAAGCGGCCGAACTCGAATTTGAATTCGAATGTGGTGACTTAGTATATATATGCTCATAGTAAGTGATTATTGAAAGATTGAAATTAATTAGAAATAATTATAATATATATATATATATTCAATTATGCAATAATGTTGCTTGTAGCAATTATTAATTCTTATTAGTAATTAGTCATTTGAACTAATCGATTGAAGGAAAAGAAGATTCAGACTAGCGATCATCTACAGGAATAAATTAAATAAAAGGAAATAGAGGTCTGCACCCTCTAAATTGGAAATAATTGATAAATTGGCATGTGCACAGCAGTCTGATTTTTTGAATTGGTGGTATGAAATCTGATTTACAATAATGTAGTTGTAGCATTATTAAAGTATGTGATTGCAATTGTTTGATTAGAAGCTAAGTTACCGGTTCCAGGTTGCCGGTTTGGCTAAAATTTTTGGGGCGTGGGTTCAATTCCTTTTGGGTTTGTTAGTACAAAAAACATGTAAAAATAAATAAATATATATATATATATGCAGCCTAGAAGCATGAATTAGGATTAGAACATCACATAACATCATATAAACAACACCACCATAAACTTGGATGGTGATGGTAATATTTTTGAAGACCCATGTGACGTTGATGCTTGATCAGTGATGGCTGATTGTTGACACTTGACATTATTATTTTTTAATTTTAATACATATCATAATATTTGTGTTTGACTAATTGACATTATAATTTTTTAAAAATTTATGTTTGTTTTGTTTATTATATGATGTGTGTTATTCTGAACTTAATTATTGCTCATTACTGTAAATATGTATATATTTCTGATTTTTATATGTTTTTGTTTGGATGAATCCAATCCACAATTTTTTTTAACTGCACCCACAAAGCTGAACCTGAACCAGTACCAGCACGAACAACTTAGAGCCCCATCTATTAGAAAATAGGCAAATAACATATGAAAATGATGTAACATGCTCTTTAATGTCCTCAACGTCTTCTGCAATGGGCTCATCCTTTAGCTGCTGGTTAGTAAGTTCTTGTTTCAGATGCTTCTTATGAAGAAAATCATGGAAAAGCTTGAAAAAATTATTTCCTGCTTCAGCCTATGGCCCTATTTCTCTTTGACTCTAATTTTCAAACCTTGATTTTGTCCTCTCATTCTGTTCAAGGTATGTTCTAACCAGAGCAGTGTAGTTGCCTTCTTATATGTCGTCTGATGAGTGTGATGGTGCGATAATAGCATTCCCGTACTTTAAAAACCTATATGTTATGTTGTTTGTCAATGTAACTTTTTAATTTTGTTTAGGCAAGGTAGGAGCTCTGAGTCAGTCGATGTGTTAGAAAAAATAATCATGCAGTTCCGTGCTGGCAATATCTTTGCTCAAATTTGATTAGAATAGAAAAGATCTCTTTGATTTTTAATTTAGAGGTCACTTTTAGGGTTTCCTTGGGTGTGGGTCAAAGTCAAACTGCATATAATATTAAAAAAATGCAAAAAAAACACCTTTTGGGCGCCTAAACACATCAGTTTGCTTGGGTTCACTCTAGGTTCGCCTGGGTTCTTCACAGGCAAACCAGACCCAAAAATCCCAAACCCTAGTCGAACCCACAGAGGGACTGAACCGGCGACAAACCAAGACAGGAACCCAACCTCCCAAGGGCGAACCCAGTAACATAAATTAGAAGATCACGGTACTAATGATGCATTGTTGTTATGAATATTTCCTTATATCAAAAAATATGATTAATATGTGTTGCCATATGTTTTGAATGTTTTAGCCATGATAGAGGAGGTTGAGATTACAAGAGGGGAACAGTGATGGGGCACTCGCCTAGGTACGCCACCTTAAGATGGGGGACCAGGTAGTCCCAAAATGAGGGACCAAGTAGTCCCAAGGAGGCCAAGGGGGTACCAAGGGTACAGTGCTTTAGGCTTAGGACAGATGGCATTTTCAGGGCACCCATTGTAATCTCACCCCTCCATCACAGTGGATCAGCACAAGAGGTCAAGCCATAGAGAGAGGGAAATGGTTGGCAAGATGACAAGATAACGGAAAGGGGACGCCTCCTAAGTAGACCACCTCATATGGATGGCATGGGCCACATGAGACCAAGTGGGGTGGTATATCGGTTGTTGGGCCTAGAGGGTCCTAGGCACTCCATCAAGTCACGTTCTCACATGCTCTCTTATGGTTGAGCCTTCCAAAGATATTAAATGTGTAGACACCTAAAAATTATCATTAGGCTAATTACATCATTAATATCTTTGACCTCTATAATTAAATAAATTTATATTTATTTAATCATTTATCATTTTCCACTATAATTAAATAATTATGACGATTATTTAATTATTCACTTTTGGCATCTTCTATCACAAATTAATTAAATTTTTATTTAATTAAATAAAATATCTTTCCTCACTTTTTGAATTAAATTTCTATTTAATCAAAAAGTTAACTTGCCTTTTCCTCTCGCATTTAGATAATGTTTCCATTATTTCAAAATGCAATTTCCCTCTCAAACTGAAGTGATTTTTTTTGTGAAATCAGTTAATTTCCTCTTGCTCTTTCACTTTCCATCTTATCCCATCTCGTCTCGATTAATTTCAGCCATTGATTAAACTAAAATCAGTCAATCTCCATTGTCCATTTCGCATTCCCCTCTTTATAAATACCACTATCATTTATCATTTTCGGACATCTAGAATTTATAACTGCATGCTATTGAGATAATACTTTCTTCAATATTTTGTTGTCATTTACTTGAAGCTACATTCGAATCTAAGGGCAAGCAACATTTAGTAGCAAAATGGAGAAGAGCTATGGAGATAATTCAATGAATACATGAAGGATGGAGTGATTATTTCATTTTGTTTTATGCTTTCATTGTCCTCGATAGTTTATTAGGGTTTTTGCGTTTATTGATCTAATATGCTTTAAACTTGAAAATCTAACCCTGATTACAAAATGCTTTGTGATTGAATTAATAATTTGGCCATGAATTTACTAATATTTGATTATGATAATCAGCTACTTAGTATTATTGTGGTAAATGGTTATAATCTGCTAATCAGTGTGATTGTGGTAAATGGTTTCTAATTTGTGTGCAGGGCTTCAATCAGGAGAAAAAGTATTCTCTAACCATTTGTTTATTTAAAAAATAAAGGATTTAGGGCAAATTTAGGGCATTCCCAATTAGGGGACAATACACAATATCAATAATTTTATAAAATGTGGCTCAGAGAGTGTACAATTATGTCATGTTCCCGAAACAGCAATACCATAAAGACCAAGTGTTAAAATACAAATAAATTAATAAATTAAAATAAATAGCAATATTAATGTTAAATATAAAATAATTGTGTACCATATCAATATAAAAATATATAAATATAAAATAACAAATATAATAAGAATATATAGGCAAATTATTGTTATTACATTCCAGTATTAAATAACTTAATATCAAAAATAATAATAATAAATAAATATTATAATCATTACACATCAAAGATTGTAATACATTAGAATAAAATAATAATAAGATATTAGAAAATTGGTTTTATTATTATACTTTAATGTTAAAATATATTCAATAAAACATCAAAATAAAATAATAAAATAAGTATATAATCTGAAATATCATAATTATTAGTAATAATATATTATTTTCAAAAATAGATATTATTGTGATAATAAGCCTTTAAAGGCAGCAATTAAATCTAACAAAGAGATATATTTTATGAAAAGTCACCTCTTTCACCAAACAATACATTATCCCCATGAGTCACCTACCTTGAATGGTATAAATAGAAGGAAGGAAAACAAAAAAGAGGGAAGACATGGATAAATACGATCTGCAATTCAGAACAGCAGCAACAATGATTGTTATGCATTGGAATATAGTCATTTAATATATATATATTATCTAATAGGCATACAAGTATATATGCATAGATATAGATAAATTTTATAATGAATAATATGCAATGAATAAAGAATATATATATGAATAAGGAAAGAATAATTATATAAACATATATATATGAATACTAATGGATATAAGTAAAAGAATAATTATATATATATATATGTATACGTATATGTATTATACAATTATGCACTAATGATGCTTGTTGCAATTATTAAACCTTATAAATAATTGTGATTATTTGATATAAAAATGAATAAATTTATGAATGTTTTTATCTTATGATTGATCAGGAAAAGGAGAAAAAGAACATAGTTTGAACACTAAACCATCATAAAGAATATCTTCAAAAAATCAGGGCAAGAATTATGGTAAACCTAGAAAGGGACATTACAAATTATAATTCATTGAAAGATGATTTTGTATAACTAGGCAAGGTTATCCAACCCTGTTGTGCTAGGATGACAAGGGCTTAATGAATGATATCAATAGTCAGGTAACAATGGGAGTGACTATTTTGCAAATGGTGGAGACAGTTCTATGAACAAGGATGCAGTTATATCCAAATTTTAGTTGAAAGAAACAGTTGCAGAAACCCAAAGCAAATTAAAATTGATATAGCCAGCTGAAGAAACCCACATTATAGCATCAAAATTTAAGAAAGTCTTATATAAAAGCCAACCCGAATATTCAAATGATGAACAAATGTATCACCATGCAGATTTAAGTGCAGGGATGCTGATATTGATATTTTACTTAATATAACCACATGATATAATCTGTCAAATGGGAACCGTACAACAATCAACCTATATAGATTGTTAAAATGTGCAATTCACATATTCCAGAGAAAACGTGTAGGGCAATCTCTTTTCAATCAGAACGTACCAATATCCAAATCTACTTCACTAAACAGCTGAGGATACAACCGTTACCATCCTAACCCAATTTGGTAAGGCAAACAATCTTGCCAGGTACATAGATAAGATATTATTAGGATTTTACCATTTACATCAATGGCATAATTCCTTGTGCAATTAGGCATAATTCCCAGTCCCTCTAGTTTGCCTGTATCTATTTTTGCAACCGAGATTTGAGCTTGGGCATCCCAATAAGTGTAGGTTAGCATTTCAGTCCCAAGTCTTTCCAGCTTCAGATCGGAATTAGCTCACAGCGTGAAGTGCATCTTAGATAGCTCCAATCCCAATATTTATAATTATGTAAATTATGAAGGCAATTATCTTAGAGAACGATGATATGTGTAAATTGATTTTCAAAAGAATTTACTGATTTTCAAACTTTGCTTCATACAAACAGCTGAAAAAATCAACCATTCTTAGGTCCAGAAGTGAGCTATGCATCACATGGGAATGCTCCAAGAAACAATGCAATTCAACTTCTCGAATAACAATGCTGTGGTCCGGTACTTTTTCGGGAGATTAAGAATGCCCTTGGAAATTCACAAATATAACCAGCCAGGGGAATACATCCTTATTAAATATATTTTTTTATTAGTTCCTGGCCTTCCCAGCATGCCTCCTGGACCGAAGACACCTCCTAATGAAAATAAGGAGGCTTGTTTGTCAATATATTGTTTAAGTTTTGCGCATGACGAAGCTCACACCATGCGCACAAATAGAATTTAAAGTGTAGACTTCATATATATTATAGATAACCAGAGGCTAGAAAGAGGTCCTGTGGATGACACCAAAACAGTCCACAAAATTACACATACAGAGAGAGAGAGAGAGCGCTAATACATTGACTAGGGGACTTGCTCTCCGAAGCCAGCTTCCAGATTGGCTTCTAAATAGGGCTGTCATAAAAATCAATTCCAAGACCTTTGTGAACAAATAAAATCATATGGGTTATTACTTTTTTTAACCTTACTACCAGCAACTGAAGAATTTTGTCCCAATTCCCCTAAAATATAAAGTAGACGTCACAAACCAGAATCCTATTCCCAAGTACAAACAAAAGCCATCATACACCCAAAAGACATTGCAATTTTTAACTTTATGGGCATCTTTGGATTGGTACAGGCCATCAGAATTGCATTGGTCTCCATAGAACCAAACCCTCGTCCCTAAGAATCAACAACGGTAATTTTGTGGCACTGAGACAATGCCAAGCTATTCATTTCGGGTCAATTTTGAATTGATATGAACAAGCATGATTGAGGAATTTATTTGATTCAGTACTAACCTTTTTGAAATTCCGAAGCTTCAAATGGCAGGCCGCCCTGTTGCTATGCAATGCAATTTTGTGAGCATTGAGTTTGGCGAGCTCAAGGGCCTCTGAATACAGCTGCAATGCTTCCTCGTGATTTCCCTCCCTATACTTCTGATGGGCTTTCTCTATTTTGCTCATTCTGTATTCGCACAATCAAATGAACCCAACAAAATCCAGTGATTATAATGGAGGAATCATTTCTTAGTGACGATTTCAATCCATTATTGGCATTGCCAGATAATGCAATCCATTTGCCTTCCCACTAGCTAGCGGGGATTGTGCCGTCCAATGTTTTTTAAAAGGTTAACCCCCTCTTTCGTGAATTGCGCCTAGACATCAGCTAGTTAATGACCATAAAATTAAATCGCGGAAGAGGACTACCATTTGTTTGAACAGGATTAAATTTGAAGAATATAAATATTTTGTTTGAACAGGACTAAATTATATGGTCAATGACTCACCGCATTTCTTCCCTGTCACATTAAAATTATGAAAAGTATTCTTTTAATATCTTCGAAATAAGTGCACCCTACAAATAACCATATATGGATAAGCATAAAGATTGTTGTTGTAGGGATGTAAAGGTTCCAAGTTCAAGCATCCACAATATAAAAAAATATTTATTTTAAAAACAATTAGAAGACATCAAAAAATTATCTTTATCATATATTTTAAAAATCAACATGGAAGAGAAAACCTTAAGTAACACGTGAATTTAATATTTATGATAAAGTTTTGTTCTGCTCGACTCGAAATTATGAACTATATCATGAATTTCAATATTCAAGTCTTATGAATCCCAAAGGAATATTCAACAAAAAGGCAGTGAATCTCTAATTATGAAATGAAATCAAAAGATTAGCCTATGGCATCTTTTGAATGGTCTTACGAATCCTCAAAGCCAAATTTTATAAAATGGTCGAATAATGTTCCATTATCAAGCAAAAAAAGAGAAGACAAATCACAAAAGCAGATGGAACATGGAATCATAAACCTACAAAAGAAGTCCACGAAAGCAGGACTTAATAAATCTAAATCATATAACAAATCTAGACATGCCAATTCAACAAATCAAAAGAGCGAATCCAAAAAATATGCATCAACAAGTCCAAGACGAACATGCAAGGGGACCAAAATTGAACCTAAACTAGTCCTCAAGATTGATGTTTGGGAAGAAACAAACAAGGATATGGATCTTCTCCTTGAAATAGCAATAATCTGCAGAATAATTGGAAAAAGGAGAAGCAAAAACTACATCGAAGAATGGGCAAGGATAAATTAGAAAGTCGGCCACACAATCAAGTTTTTGCCTAATGGCTTCTTCATGGTGGTTTTTCTTTCAAAAGAAGACAAAGATAAAATACTAAATAGTGGCCTCTAGAAGATAGACAACTGCCCCTTGTACATGTAAAGCTAGGAGGTAGGCTTCAACCCCATAAAGTAGAATCCCTATCAGGAAGCCAAATGGATCAGGCTTCACAATATGCCTGTAGAATTATGGACGCAAGAATGTCTCAAAAAAATAGTCAAACAATAGGCACTCTGATAGAGGCTGAGACGCAGATTCTAGAGCAAAACTCCTACCTATACACAAGAATCCAAATTGTTGCAATAAAGAAAATACTAGAGACAATCATGCTAAAGACCAGATCAGGCATTTAGAAATAGGAAGTTGAAATTAAGGAAGATAAATCCTTCTGCTTAAAGTGTGGTAAGAGGAACCACCCAACGACGAACTACAGGGCCCCAATAAAGACAAAGAAGGTATGGTGGAAAAAGGAAACTAATGACAAGACAAAGTCATGAAGGAAGCACAAAAGGAAGGCCCAAAGAAGCTAACTTTAGAAGAAGAGAAATGCAAAACAGACATAGAGGTAGAAAAAGAGAACAAAACAAGTGAGAATCCCGACAAAAACATCAGCATGATCCAGCAGGAAGACTTAAGCCTCACCTTAGAAACTCAGGAGGTAGAAAAAGACCTTATGTTTGAAAGAAAAAATAAGGATTTTCTTGATGAATTGGATATCATAGAGCCAAGGAATATTTCACAATCAATAGCCCAGATGCTAGAACCCACAAACAATATCAAAAAGAAAAGAGGAATGAAATCAGACAGGCAGAAAAGGGAAGAACTAGCCTAGGAGAAAGGCATCAAGAGCACTAAAAGGACAACAAGAAAGAAGAGCACTCCCCCTCTAAGGTGCCATGAAGCTAGTAAGTTGGAATGCCAGGCATCTCAATGCCCCTAACAAAAGACGCTTAATCAAGCATTAAATAGAAAAGTTGGACTCAGACATAATCCTATTACAAGAAACAAACCTAGAGGATGAGGGCGCCACATTATTCCACTTAGGAGGATGGGAGGAGTCATATTCTAAATCATTTGGTACAATAGGTGGTGTGGGGATACTTTGGTGATCATGCAATATCAAACTAAGAACATTAGAAATAAATGAAAATTGGATGATGTGTGAGGTGTCAAGCCTAAAGTATAACCTCAAATACACCTTGTTCAACATATATGGCCTGTCAAGGGTCTAAGAGAAATAGAGGCTATTGGAAAATCTAAACCAAAAAATCACCAACTATAATTGTGGGAAAATAATCATGAGCGGAGATTTTAATGTTTTCTTAAGGAAAGCAGAGAAGTTCGATGGGGTAGAGAAGTTTGATGGGGCAGACAAAATTACTACCTCTATGAATGACTTTGGCCAATTCCTAACCACCAACGATCTGATCAATGCCCAAACAAAAAATGGCGCATTTATATAGTCTAACAAGAGGATGGGGGAGGATGCATCAAAGACAAATTGGACTCCCAAGAGTGGTTGGAAACTAATTTCAATCTTGAAGCCTCTATCCTTCCCCTAGCAGGCTCTAACCATCTACCTATCAAACTATAAATTAATTCAGATAAAACAAAGAAGAAAGGAGCCTTCAAAGTTGAAAATATTGGTTTAGGAGACCTGAACTCATCAGTCAAATTGAGTAGTGGTGCCAAATGGCCCCAAAATGTATAGGCATTAAAAGCTTCATCTTCTCAAAAAAACTAAAATATATCAAAATGGAGTTATAAGAATGGAATAGAACGGTTTTTAAAAACATCTTCTCTGAAAAGGATAGGCTAGAAGATGCCTTATCAGCTCTAAATGAACAAGTAATGAACCAAGGGATGTTCCAAGAGGACTACATAAAAGAAAAAGATCTCAAGGTAGAATATGAAGAAATCTTGGCAAGAGAGGAGAAGTATTGGCGATCCAAATCCAAAGAAATCTAGTTATGCAAAGGGGACACCAACACCAAATTCTTCCATAACACCTCCAAAATCAAAAACTCATACAAAAGAATATCAACCATCCAAAGTTCAGACGGAAGACTAATAGAGGACATAAAAGAAATCTAGGAAGAAGCAATTAAATTTTTCAAGGAACTATTGGCCCTAAAGAATGGTGTTGATACTCTTAGCTATGGCCACATCATGAGGAATATCCCCAAACTCATCTCCCAAGAAGTCAACAAAAATTTGACAACACCATTCACAATGGAAGAAGTTAAGGTTGTAGTCTTCCAAATGCACCTAGATAAAGCACCTGGACTAGATGGGTTCCTAGCCTTCTTTTATCAGAAATGTTGGCCCTTCCTGGAGAAAGAGGTGTGGGAAATTATGGAGGAATTCAGACAAAAAACAAATTCATCAAAGACATGAATAATATAGTCTTGGTTCTAATACCAAAAAAGGAGGAATTCTCAAGCATGGGGGACTACCGCCCTATCTCATTATGCAATACAATTTATAAAATCATCTCAAAGTTCTTGCCAACAAATTAAAAAAATACTTGGGGAGGTAATCTCTAGCCAACCAAAGTGGCTTCAACCTAGGGTGAGACATAATTGGTAGTATCATAGTGGCAAATGAAGCCTTGCACTCAATCAACAAAGATAAGACATAGAGCATGATGATTAAGCCTGACATAAGCAAAGCTTACGACAAAGTTAGGTGGAGATTCCTAATCAAAATCATGGAGTAGTTTGGTTTTTATGAAGACTAGATCCAAATGATCTTTTACTTCCTATCAACAACTAGATACTCAGTACTAGTAAATGGAATTCCATGTGGATTTTTTGAGAGCTTGAATGGCCTAAGGTAAGGGGACCCTATTTCCCCTTCTCTTTGTTATAATTATGGCAAAATCTCTCAACAAAAATATAGAAAAATATCTAAGGGTGGGTAATTGGAAAGGGTGTAGATTGCTCCAAATATAGAAGCCACTACCCACCAATAATTCATGGATGACACACTACTCTACGACTCATAAGCCTCAATCAATGAGGCATCAAAGATTAAAGAATGCATGGAGAAATACATTCAGGCATCAAAGCAGCAAATAAATAAAGAAAAAACTAAAATATACTTCTTCCATACCAAAAAAGTTCCACAAAAAAGAATTTCAAAGCTCCTAGGCTACACAATAGATGTTACACCATGTAAGTACCTAGGTATGCCTATCTTCCAAGGAATAATAAGAACCAAACTCTGGGAGAAAATCAAAGAGAAATACAAGGATAAATCCCTTAGCTGGAGAGGGAAATGGCTCACATTGGCAAGAAGAATCACAATGATCAAAACAGTACTATCTGCAATCCCAATATATGCAATGTCCAACATGCAATTAACCTCAAAAGCAACTACCAATTTAGAGGGTATCTTAAAACAATTCTTATGGTAAGGTTCAAACAATCACCATAAAATCACGTTGATACTGTAGACACTAAAAATTATCCTAGGCTTGCAACTCTTAATTTCTTCATAATTCTTTCATCTTCACTTTTCACAATTAAATCATTTTAATTATTTAATTATTTCCTATGACCATATATCCATTATTAATTAAATAATTTCAATAATTTAATTAATTCATTTCCATCTTTATTTCTCTTTGATTAATTAATAAAATATTATTTATTTAATTACGTTGCTAATTAAACCTATTTTTTTCTAAAATTAAATAATTTTTTTATTTAATTTCCTATGTCACTTTCCACTATAATTAAATAAGTATTATAATTATTTAAGTATTTGTTGGCCTTTTCTCTCTTTAACTAAATAAATCTTTATTTATTCAATTTAATCCAATATCCTTGAATTTTGAATTAAAATAATTATTTAATTAAAAATGACGATTCCTCCTTATCGCAATCTTCTATAATTAAATAATATCTTTATTATTTAATTAGTCATTAATCACTTAAGTCTAGATATGATTTGATTTTCTCTAACAGAAGTTTCCTTAGTGTCACGTAAAATTTAATATTTAATCATTTTTTTATAAAACTATTCACCATTTGTTTGTATAAACGTGGGAATTTGTTTTTTCATATGAAGAAAATGTTTATTTTATAGCTGTAAATCATTATTGAAAATTCAGGACTAGCAATTTATCATGAGAAAATTACGTCATGATAAATTCACTCCAGCAATTCACCGTCATGAAAAATTCACTCCAGCAATTCACCGGAGAAAAATTAACCAAATAAGTGATGAATTGCTAACGGTGAATTTTACTTAAGACTAAATTTACTTAGGACTGAATTTGTCATGATGGTAGATTTTCCTACAATAAGTTTTATCTATGTCAATCTTATCTTCTACATGTGATCCTCTATTAATTAAATAACTTTAATTATTTAATTAATTTATTCTTCCTTGATTAATTAAATAAATATTATTTATTATAATTACGTCACTAATTAAATTTATCTTCTATTAAATAATCATTTTAAATTATTTAATTAATTCCTTCACACTTTCAACTATAATTAAATAATCACTTTAAATTATTTAATTATTCTTTAGCCTTTTCTCCCTTTAATTAAATAAATCTTTATTTATTTAATTTAATTTCAAAATCTTGAATGTTGAATTAAATCATTATTTAATTCATAAAAAAAAATATCCATAGCATATTCCTCTATAATTAGATACTCTTTGTTATCTAATTAGTCATTTATCACTTATGTCTAGATCTAATTTGATCATTCTGTTATCTGGTGAGATAATATTTGATTGTCTCTAACGAACAGTCTTTTTTGTCTTGATCACTTCATCAATCTCATCTTCTACATGCAATCTTTATTCTTCTGTGTCTCAACTAGTTTCCACCAGTGATTAAATCAGTTGAGACACAGAAGAATAAAGATTGCATGTAGAAGATGAGATTGATAAAGTGACCAAGGCAAAAAAGACTGTTCGTCAAAGACAATCAAATATTATCTCACCAGATAACTGAATGATCAAATTAGATCTAGACATAAGTGATAAATGACTAATTAGATAACAAAGAGTATCTAATTATAGAGGAATATGCTATGGATAATTTTTTTTATGAATTAAATAATGATTTAATTCAACATTTTGGAATTAAATTAAATAAATAAATATTTATTTAATTAAAGGGGGAAAAGGCTAAAGAATAATTAAAGTCTTTTTTTGTCTTGATCACTTCATCAATCTCATCTTCTACATGCAATCTTTATTCTTTTGTGTCTCAACTTCTTCCTCATCTGGTCTAGAATCAAGAAGGAAGCCTTTTGGAACCTAATATGGTAGATAACCCTGTCTATGACAATATGGAACATCTAGAAGGAGAGCAATCGGTGAATCTTCGAGGATAAATCTAAATCAATAGAAGAGATAATAGTTGATACATAAAGGAACATATCAAAATGGCTAAACACTCATATAAAAATACAAAGGAAAACTAAGTTTACATACTGGGATAATGAACTAATGAAAAATTGGAAGCAACTTAAGGTTCCCCATTATTTTAGTTTTCTCTAAACTCCAAACAAAAAAGGAAAAAAAGAAAAATGGATCCCTTCCCCCATAGGGATGCCTAAAGCTCAACACCAATGGAGCATTAAGAGGGAACCCAGACAAAGTTGGAATTGGATGCATCATTAGAAATGAATATGTTCAGTTGGTTGAGGCAATGCCAACAAAATTACCAAAAGTCAAAAATAACGTTGCTGAGATAGAAGGGATCCTTAGGGGTCTCCACTTATGTAAAGAAAAAGGCCTCAGGAATATTAAGATAGAGTGTGACTCAACTGTCAACAATATATTATAATCAAAGGTCATACAGGTGTTTGGAATCTTCAGTCCAAGGTGTTCAAGATAAAAGAACTTATGCAAGAACTTAATGTGTAGTCAGTTCATCACACCTACAGGGAAGCCAACAAGGCATCTGACCTTTTAGCTAACCATGGTGTTGACCAAACTAAGGCTACTAGAGTAGGATCCAATGCACACCTATGGCAAGGGTTGGAAGAATTAATCATAAAAGATATGAGAAAGACTAAAGGAAACTTATGCCTAAATGGGGAAAATCAAAACTAAAATCCAAGATAGGATACCAGGGAAGAAGACTCTCTAGAAAAAATAAATAAGGGTGCTGCCACAATAGTGGTTTACACTTTTTGGGAGATCCTGATTTTTGCTGAAATCACATATTTTTAGAAAATATAATGATTTAAGCCTTGAAAAGTTCCATTTAAAGGATTCCAATTGAAGAGGGTTTGATCAAACCACCTTAGACCAAGCCCCCTTAGATAGAACCCCGCTAATTTTAAACCATACCTATAACGAAATCTCCTTTACACCTATCAAAATGCTAATAAAAAACCACTTTTTGATTTACCTTTTGGGGGATCAAATGAGTTCATTTTAAAAAAATAAAAAATAGATATGTAGTCCTTATCATAAGCTTCCAAAAAATTATAAGAGGGTTTGATCAAACCAACTTAGACCAAGCCCCCTTAGATAGAACCCTGTTAGTTTTAAACCATACCTATAACGAAGTCTCTTTTACACCTATCAAAATGCTAATAAAAAACCACTTTTTGATTTACCTTTTGGGGGATCAAATGAGTTCATTTAAAAAAAATAAAAAATAGATATGTAGTCCTTATCATAAGCTTCCAAAAAATTATAAGAGGGTTTGATCAAACCAACTTAGACCAAGCCCCCTTAGATAGAACCCTGTTAGTTTTAAACCATACCTATAACGAAGTCTCTTTTACACCTATCAAAATGCTAATAAAAAACCACTTTTTGATTTACCTTTTGGGGGATCAAATGAGTTCATTTAAAATAAAAAAAATAGATATGTAGTCCTTATCATAAGCTTCCAAAAAAGTATAAATTAAATTAAATTTAATTTGATTATTATATTTATTTTTTATTTCTTGTGAATGTATGTTTTTCACAGAAAATCAAGCTCTTTGTTTTGCACATGTGGAAAAATAGTAGATTATCAAAATAAAATTTTGAAAAATATGTTCAAGCTGAGTATTGATGTCCTTGATCCATTAAAAAAAATTGAATTTCAATACATACAAAAAAAGTTATGTTGTATACAGTCTGCCTATGTCTGAATTGTAATTGGTTTGACTTAGAAACTTTATTAAGAAAAAAATATTTAATAAAACACTATGAAACCAAATGAACTGGTTAGATATCCTAGTTACAAATCTAAATTCGAAAAAAATAGAATTTTATCCTTCATACAAAAAAAATTATGCTGTATACAGTGAGCATCACTCCTTAAAAATGTTGTTTACTGATAAAAACTAGTTTTCGAAGGAGATGAAAAAAAAGTGCAATCTGATTCCAAAATTTTTGAAAAAATATATTTAGAATCTAAAGAAAAAACTTCACAAGTCACTAGTTTGCATCATCTTCAAATTCCTCACTATTTAGTCGCTATAGGAGCCCAAAAGTGAAGATTTAGTTAAAAAAAATCAGTTTAGTGTCTAGTTTTCCCAAACATTGTAAACTAGTATTGTGGGATCACCTGTAAAGCTATCATGGTAAGACAAAATCAAAACAAGGTATAGGCTCATACTTAGAAGACAAGGTAAGTGCAACAGGTACGCATTGCTAAAAAAATTTAAAAAATCAATATCCTTGTTTTAAATAATGCATTAATAGTAAATTCTAGAATTAAATGTTTGAAAACAAAAAAATGAATGGTATAGCAAGCTACATTGCACCCACACTATAAGAAAACCTAAAATTTGTTGACATTGGCATAGCAAGATAAGAAATCTATGTCTTATGCCCTAACCCTTGGACTTGTGTAATGGATGAAAGGTAAATCACTAAACCTTTTAAGATAAACACACAAAATGGCTCTAGCAACCACATAGGATCGACATTATGCTAGTTGGTGCTCTCTATAAACCCCAAGGGTAAACTAACAACAATAACCCTCAAAGGTCTAGACACATGGTGTGCTTGCATATAAAATTTTCTCTAAAAGGAACAAGTTGATTGAAACGATAAACAACAACTCCTACTTCATATATCTTAAAAACCATAAGCAAGAGCACAACTTAACATGATAAAAAAAGCATATTGCAATACATAGAGAATAAACTAATAGAAAAGAGTGATATGCACAACAAGGCTTAAACGCATAATCAAATTCATGTATCCATACATCTTTAAGAAGTAGTAGTTTAAGTAAACATGTTAAATATTTGCACTCTACAAATATGATAAACAACCCATAAAAAAGAGCTACATGGAAAAAGGAACAACAACATATCCATAATAGTTATTATATCATCGCTCTGTATATACTTTTCGAAAGATAAATTGTCCAAAATACAGTTTAACCAAAGGTCCATATGCAAATATCAGTCGGTTTATCATTGAAACCCTAAATATTGACATTCATTTACACACATATCAAATATACATAAGGACTGGAGAAAAATGCCTATGCCTTCAAACTAGATTTATACTTAACAGTATATGGTCGTAATCTAGGGTAAACTTTGAAAACCCTTATCTGGAAAAAATTGCAAAAGGCCTCAGAGCACAGGCTTTAGATAGCTTCATATTCATCAAATTTGTCCAACCAGTTGAGGTCATCAACAAGCTCTTACTGGTACAAATTTCGTAGAAACTTATACCCGACTAGTGTGTGGCATCAGTGCAAAGAAAGCTCATCTCCTTCCACATCCAGCAGAAATGAGAACAAATTAACTCTATGGGGCACACCCAAATCCCGTAGTCATGGTATTCCCACCCCAAGTCGGGAAGCATTCAATACTCAATTTAAATCACCTAACAAATGGGCACAAAAGAATTTTCAGACCATTCTCTCCACAACATCCTTAGGAACACAAAGGTCGAGAAGGGAAGCAATGAAACGAGTAGGAATATTTGAATTAACCCGGTAGCATTCCTCAGATGCCAGAAACCTCTCACCTAGTATAAGTCTCACCACCTTAATGGTGAGAAGACCTCTTTCTTTTAACACCATTTTCATACGATGCTCAGTAATGCACCCTAAAAATGACAGCTGACTCCAATCACTGGTAAGCAATATTGTGGTTTCCATGGTGACTAAAAACATAAGCTTCCTTATAATGCAATCAACAATAGACAAACCTAAATTAAAGGATAAAACATGGGAAATAATGAGAATTACAAGTAAATCCCTCACTTTGATTAACCATACCTCCCACACAAGAGTCGAATGCTGGAACTCAATCATATTCCAACAAGATGCATTTTCCGCATCAAGTCTTTTGAGCATCGATAAAATTGTCAAGAAATTAAATTAATGCCAAGCATGCCACGTACCTTAAAGCCCTAACACTTAGCTGGCCAATGCTAAAGGCACCATGACACATTAAACCATGCATAATTGATAACAAGGTCTAGGCTCAAAGGATGAAATAAAGCAAGGACATTAAAATAAAATAAAATAAAATTGTGGGGTTTTAGCACCCCTTAAAAAATGTTATACTGACCCATTAAAAAAATCATGGAAGAATTTAAAATCTTTGAAAAAAACAAGAGACATTACATTTCTTTTTTATTTGTTGTCTTTTAATATAAAAATTGGCAATTTCTATTTTATTTATTTTTTCTTTTGTGCACACATTTAATCAAACCCAATATTGTAAGTGAGAAACACCTCTATGCATAATTAAGAAGGTCACAACCTTACTAATTAATTTAAGGAAGAAATCAATTTATGATGTAGAATATAATTTTTGTCCTTTATTTTTTTTGGTTTTCAAATCTTATTATCTCTTGCTATTTTTTTAAGCTTAGGTTTATATCCTCTTTCTTCACTTCCCTTTTCTTGATGATGGATGATTTAATATGTCAATGCAAGAATCTAGAAGGAATATTGTTATTCCAATATGTGTTACAAAAAAATAATAGCAACTAAATTGAATTAATTAAAATATTAAGGTTTAACTTGAAGTTGTTGGAATATTGATTTTGTATATTAAAATATTATAATTTTAATATGTAATTAAAGTTTCAAGATAATTAAAATCTATGAGTTTTAGAAATTTGGGATTAGACTCTGTCATGATTTAGATTAAGGGACATATTCTATTTTAGGTGGCATGATTTTATTTAATATGAATTCTGAATTATAATATTGGATGATATATGTGTACAAAAAATTGAGTGGTGTTAAGAAGTGTCACTGGAACATGTTATGACAAAAGTAAGAGCATTTGACTTTCTTGATCCTCTTTCTTGCTTATCATGTTAAAATTACGAAAAAAATTCTTTTAATATCTTCCAAACAAGTGCACCCTACAAATAACTATATATGGATAAAGCAATAGAATTCAAGTCTAGCATATCTATCTTTAGAAAAATATATGTAAAAGACATGGAGATATATCATTATGGGAACACATATTTTTATTATATTTTTTGTACAAATATAATAAAATATACATGGAGAAACAATTAACATTATCAATTATTCTCTAAAACCTTTATCTCACTCTCTAAAATATTTTATTTAAATTATTATTCTATTATCTAAATTTCATCTTGCTTTTAAAATCTAAAATAATTTTTAGAATTTTCAATAAAAAAATCTTTATTTTATATTCTAAAAATCAACATAGAAGAATTTAAAACCTTTGAAAAACAAGAGGTGTTACATTTTTATTTTATTCGTTGTAGTTTAATAGAAAAAGTGGCAATTGATATATATTTTTTTAATTTTATGTACACGAACTATCAAAGCATGTGTTGTAAGTGAGAAACACCTCTTGGCATAATTAGGGAGGTCGCAACCTTACTAATCAATTTAAGGGAGAAATAAATTTATGATGTTTTCTCGATCTTATTATCTCTTGCTACTTTTTTTTATGTCTAGGTCTCTATCCTCTTTCTTTTCTTGATGATGGATTGTAAGTGTGATCTAATATGTCAATGCAAGAATCTAGAAGCAATATTATTATTTCAATATGAATTATGAAAATTAAAAACAACTAAATTGAATTAATTAAAATGAATTAAAGTTTAACTTGAAATCATTAGAATATTGATTTTGTAAATTAAAATATTATAATTTGAATTTGTAATTAGAGTTTTAAGACAATTGAAATCTATGAGTTTTACAAATATGAGATTAGATTATGTCTTGATTTGGATTGAGGGACATATTTTATTCTAGGTGGCATGATTTTGTTTAATATGGATTTTGAATTATAATATTGGATGATATATGTGTAAGAAATATTGAGTGGTGCTAAGAAGTGTCATTGGAGCATGTTATGATAAAAGTAAGAGCATTTGACTTTCTTGATAACAATCAAGCGCTCAAAATTATTTAAAACAATAGTGAAAATAAATAAATAGAGAATGTTGGATTCTAAGCAATTGTGCTTGATGTAAATTGAGATTTTGAATTATAATATTGGATGATATATGTGTAAGAAATATTGAGTGGTGCTAAGAAGTGTCATTGAAGCATGTTATGATAAAAGTAAGAGCATTTGACTTTCTTGATAGCAATCAAGCCCTCAAATTTACTTAAAACAATAGTGAAAATAAATAAATAAAGAATGTTGGATGCTAAGTAATTGTGCTTGATGTAAATTAAGACTACTTGTATGCAATCGAATATGTGAATAATATTTGACAATATTTTTTCTAGTTAATATTCGATTATTGAATTTAACTAAGAAGATACCTTTAAATACTCAACTCTATATTACAATTTGAACATTTTGACATGCATATTGATAGATAATGGTCATGTTCAAAATTGTCATCCTTAGAATGTGAGTATTTTGGATTTGAAATGGGGACAATATTGTGTCTACAATCTTGTTTATGACTAGCAGTTAAGTAAGAAATGAATTGAGAATGTTTTAAAAAGAACAATATAATATAACAAAATGTTAAAATTTTATTTTCAAAAGAAAAAAATATTAGAATTATAATTTAAATATATATACAAAATAACATAAAACAAAGTTGAAAAATAAAAAATATATTTTTTCTCCTCTATAATTATCATTTAGATATTAAGAAAATTTATAATAAATAATGACATAACAAAAATTAAAGCTCAGGCTAGGACCCGCAACAAGACTAAAGCTTAGGTTGGGGCCCCTATTAAAGAAATGTTTGATGCCTTGGTTGAGGGTCAGAAGGATGTGATGTGTAATGTGGAGGTTACGGATATACGAAGAATGTGTAATGTTGTTGATTGGGTTATTCCTTTTTGGCTGACTTTTTGTTGATGGTGCGTTGCGTATAGGTTGATATATACTTAAATTGTAGTTTTCTTTTATTTCATCTGCTCTTTCTTGTAATATATTTCGAGCCCCTTCAAAACCTTCTATTTACCTCTAATCAAAAACAAAAATATAAATTTATTATATTTAAAGAAAACTAACTAAAATTTATAACATGTGATGAGCCATTAATTTAACCCCTAGCCTTTCTAGTGTATTCTTTAATTGATTAGGATAGGATACTTAGTTGAATTTATTAGTAGCTAATGTTTTAACTTGAAAACATAACCCATTGTGGTGAAATTTGATTAAAATTTATTAGTTTAAAAAATAATACTAATAATAAATTTATTTAAATATTATTATAATTTATTAGTGTTATAAAGTTTGTATAGTCTATGGGGTGGTGGCCATGGTTTGATTGACTAAAGTATTTTGTTGTAGGCTAGAGGTCATGAGGTCCAGTCTATAAATCAGAGGATGTGTCATGTCAGTGTCATCGATCACATGAAAAACATTTACTAGATGCACTACAATTTATAGGGGGTTTACCCAATTCCTACAGTCTAAAAAAATGTATATTCTATGTAATTTCTAGAATGTTATTTTTTGAAAATATATGTACATCAAAAATTTAGAAATTGATGTTTTAAAATATTATTAATTTTGATAATGAATTATATCAAATAATTTTAGAAAAATTGACACACATCTTTTTTTAAAACAACATATTATTATTATTATTTTGTTTTATGAGATTAAAATTTAATATTACATCTCTTACATCCTTTAAGTTTAATCTCTTACATATCATAATTTTATATATGGTATTATTTAAACTATAAATTTCAATCAGTCAAGCATATGACTATCAATCAAACCACTTTTCATAATCTGTTATTAGTGTTTTAAAGTTTGTATAGTCTATAAGGTGGTGGCCTTGGTTCAATTGGCTAAAGAATCTTGTTGTGGGAAAGAGGCCATGAGGTCCAGTCTCCCTCGTCCTTGTAGTATCGAAAGGCATGTCATGTCAGTGTCACTAATCACATAAAAAAATTACCAAGTGCACTATAGTTTATAAAGGAGTTTACCCAATTCCTGCAATCTAAAAAAATGTATATTCTATGTAATTAGAATGTTAATTTTTGAAAATATATGTACATAAAAAAATTAGAAATTGATGTATCAAAATATTATTAATTTTGATAATATATTATATCAAATAATCTGAAAAACTCAATTTCATAAAAATTGATACACATATTTTTTTAAAACAACATATAATTGTCATTTTTTTTGGTTTTATGAGATTAAAAGTTAATCTCTTATATCTCTTGCATCCCTTAAGTTTAATCTCTTACATCTCTTGCATGTCATAATTTTATATATGGTATTAATTAGACTATAAATTTCAATCAGTTAAACATATAATTATCAATCAGACGACTTTTCATAATCCCTTATTTTGTAAGGGTTTGGTAATTTTTCATGTCCTTATCCTAGCTCAAAATATTAACTAATGCAAGGTTTGGATTCATAGAGATAGTTGATGAGCCTAGCTTTTGGCATATTTTAGACTATGTTTTTAAAGACATTTCTATATCTTTTATTATGCTGAGAAGACATTTAGTAGTAATTATGGGATTAATACATAGAATTTATGCTTAATATAAAAAGTTTATTATGATAAGTCTTTCCATGATTATTGCTTAAATGTCTTATTAATTTGATAGAAGATATGTGCCTTGTAGCTTTTTGTGATGACATGCCTTTCCTGCAACCACTGCTATTAACCTCCCTGCAGCCATCTCTGAAATATTGTTTATTCCAAACTAATACCTAATGAATGAATGGAATGATGAATCATCTTATTGAGTTAAATGTATTGAGCTGATCTTTTGCCGCTGAGGTACCTGTTAGTTGTTTGCAGGTACCAAGTCTCCAGGAGAAGATTTAGCCTCAACTAGATTGCTAAAAGATTGATTCAAGGAAGACCGATTCAACAACAAAGAATAAGGAAACAACTTCAAGTTATCCACCATGCAAGGGAAGCATTCCAAGAATCCAACAGAGACATCTTGATGGCACATAAATCTAGGATAGTGTTGCTTTAAATCTTCAAACTGATTTGACTCAGTCCTTCCTTTTTGTATCCACTTCTTCATTAGGTTGATCATGATGTAATAAAGACTTCCCATTTTATGAGGGAAGGTTTAGTTAATCGTTAGGATCAGTTTTTGAATAAACAACCCATTCTTCTTCAGAGAAAGGGCTGGAAGATTGTTATTGTAATAAGCTTTAGTTTTTCTTAGAAGTATAGTTGCAAGATTGTGAGCCATGTACTTGTTTGTTTCAACTCAATAAAAGCGTTCATGGAATTTGTAGTCTAATATGTTATGTATCTTTGACACTACCTAAGGGGGCCCACTTAGGGAGTTGTCTATCTTTCCATTTCTGCAATTAGAATAGCTGCACTTCCTTTCATAGAACTATAGTGTGATTGTTCCTGCAGCTGACAGAATTACAGAACTGTTAACTATTCCTGCAGCCACTAGGGACAGAGTAGTTCATGTCTTTAGAACTGAATTTAGTTTTTATTCTAAACAGATTTAGTTAGTTAGATTTTTTTTCCAGTAATTCCAATTCCAGCATCATATTTTCAATAGATAACACATGTCTGAAATAGGTGATTAGTGCATATACATTGCAGACCCATTTCAAGTCTTATGTCCTTGGGTTGACAATCAAATGATATCCTTTAGTAGATTATGACTGCCAATTGTGATGTCCAATCCCTGAGTAGAGGAATTTATGTTCATGGTTATCAATCTGATTAAAGGATACTACATTTTTGGAGTTGATGTAGGGGATGGTGTCAAACTGAAAATCTATTGCATACATGCTAGTAGAAAGTTTGAAATTTCATTCCTAGTATTTAGATTAAAATTCACCATTCCAAAATTTTTCCATAGTTTAGACTTACTTTTTGTTGTATGCTTAGAAGAAGAGACCAATTTGGAAGATTCCTTCCTAGAAGATTAGATATCCAAGAAATTGGCCCCAAATTTTTCCAAGAAGAACCATATTTGGATGTTGGCCAGGACTTAGTTACCTCATCCTCTTCCTCAGAGATAAGTTTAAACCTGTTTGATGAGCCTGACAACCTTGATCCACTCACCGAGCAATTGAATAATCTGCACACTTCCAATAACCAGGACCCACATAATAACCCGCTTGCCCTTGTAGTCTATCAGCTAGGAGCTAACCCAAGAACACCACCAAGGATGGCAAGGCCTACTTTTCCATTTCCATTCCCTTAACTACATGACAATAATAACCTCAAGAATATCCCCGCCTCATTACTCCCAAAATTCTATGGACTTATTATAGAGGACCCTCATAACTTCTTGTTTGAGTTTGACATCCTATGTAGGAGTTATGATTACACTACTGAAGCACATAAGATGAAATTTTTTCCCTCTACCTAAAAGGAGTCAGCCTTAAGATGGTTCATGGGATTAAGAGGCAATGCAGTGGCCACTTGGGATGAGTTGAAGGAGTTATTCTTGGGAAAGTATAAATAATATTGTAGGGGGAATGATATGAGGGGAGATGACATCTTCAAGATGTCACAAAAAGAGGATGAAACCTTGAAAGACTATGTGTCTAGGTTTTTGTTCAGTGTGCAGAAAAACACTTAGCATCAGTTGAATGAGGAGTCTAAAAAACTTATCTTCCTAAGAGGAGTTAATAATACTTGCATGGAAGCACTAGACCTCATGGCTGGAGGAGATATCACCCAAAGTGAATGAGATGATATCAATAAGATCTGTCTCAATTACTCTAGAGAAAATGTGAAGAAAGGCAGAGGGTTCAGACCCTCTATTGCAAAAGGAAATGGCTTAGGCATGTCCAAGGGGGAGATTTCTAGTCTCTTGTTTGACTTCAAGCAAGATATTATCAATGATATAGCTACTCAGCTAGACACTATGCAAGCTAGAAGGAAGAAATATGAAGTTGAGGCAATGCCAGCTGAATATTGCCCTCACTACAGACAAAGGAAGAAGGATTGTAGATGCAAGGTGGTGGCTAATTTGGAGGCGCAACATCTTTCCACTAAGTTTAAAACAATAGAAGGAGATGAAGAAGTGTTCTTCGTTGCTCAACACAGGCCTTGGGCCCCAAGACAAGGTATGCCTCAGGACCCTTTACAAAATTTTGTTTCATACAATAATCAGTGGCAAAACCAGTACCCTCCAAATTATGGCCCATATTCCCAACCTCAATGAAATAATCCTTGGCCAAATGCTCAGCAAAACCGTTGGCAACCCCCACAAGGGAATTGGCAGTCACCAAGAAAAATCAGTGACAGCCTCCACAAGGGAATTGGCAGTAGTCTAACCAGTGGAGAGGAGGCCAACAATGGTCAAATCAACCCATTTGTTTCCTAAA
The DNA here is from genome assembly GCA_007115665.2 of Sequoiadendron giganteum. Lineage (NCBI taxonomy): Eukaryota > Viridiplantae > Streptophyta > Pinopsida > Cupressales > Cupressaceae > Sequoiadendron > Sequoiadendron giganteum. The sequence goes on along the minus strand of CM021107.1, from coordinate 527,563,998 downwards.
ACAACCCCAACAACAGTTAATCATTCCACCTCCTACAACTAATCAGAGCCAAAATCTTAAGCCAACCCAGTTACCTGCTCAAGCAACACCTAATCCAAATAATCAGCCTCAATAGTAGTAGCAAGTTTATTTCACTGACCCCAATCAACAACCTTCTTATGCTCTTAACTTGAGTAATATCAACTTACAGTCAGGGACAGTGTTACCTACACCTTCTCCTCCCATAATCGCAGAATTGCCATCTAAGGAAAATAAGCAAAAATATATTAATGGCCAAGTTCAATCCAATGAGCCCATGCAAAATTCATTATTGCCTAAAGTATCCAATAAGCCCTCACCTCCTTTTCCACAAAGGTTGGAAGGTGAAGTTTTTCAAAAGAAAGAAGAGCCTACCTTTGACATTCTTGACCAACTAAATCACATATGTGTAAAAATTCCTTTGTTCCAAGAAATTAAGGAAGTACCTATCTATAACAAGGCTATTAAAGAAGCATGTTTAAAGAAGCCAGGTAGGAAAAAGAAAGACCCTCAAACTATTCATGTCTTAGGTCAACTCTCTAATTTGATGCTAGGGAAGCTTACCATCCCAAAATATTTAGACCCTGGCAACCCTGTTGTAGAAATCATTAGTAATGGGGTTCAAATTAAAAATGCTTTAGTAGATCTTGGAGCAGCTATCAATGTCACAACAAAGGACCTTGTACTAAAGCTAAGTATTTCAGACCTAAGGCCTACACCTACATTCTTGCAACTCGCTGATAGTTCAACTATCAAACTTGATGGAGTAGTTGAAGACCTAGTAGTCACCCTAGATTCATGGGAATATCTTGTTGATTTTATGATTTTATCTCCCAAAGCATCACTAGGAGGTTATCCTATAATTCTAGGAAGGCCTTGGTTAGCCACTGCAGATGCTTATATAGGATGTAGGTCTTGTAACATGACCATCTTTGATGGGTATAGCACCAATAATCTCACCCTTTATGCTCTAGCCTAGCCTCAACTTGAGTTAGGACAAGTAGTTTGGCCAGATTTGGGAGAAGATGTGGAAGATATGAATTTTGTGGCAAACCTAATGATGATTAGGAGAGAACCTTTCACTGAGAAACAAGAAGATGAAAAAATATTGTCCAATATCCTTCAAAACAACTATGGTATTGAGTACCCCCTTTGTGAAAAAAATCCATGTTCATTATAGACAGTTCTACCCCCACCTACTTCAGCTCATTATCCTACAACAATTGACTGCTTGCACACCTTATTACCCCATGAAGTGGAAATTCCTTTTTTGTCCGAAGTATCTATGCTTGAATTGACTTCCCAAGTGGAAGTGGCTACAAGAAAAACTTTGAACAAGAAAAACTTTGAATATCAATAATAAACTTACTAGTGAGTAGAAAGAGTCAATGGTACAAATGCTTACTACCCATAAACCAACTTTTGCTTGGGATTATGGTGACATGAAAGGACTTGATCCAAAGCTATGTACACACCGAATTTTCATCAATAGTGAGTTCAAACCTATTAGACAACCCCAGAGGAGAATTGATCCAGCCCTAAGAGAAATTGTTAAGGAGGAATTGCAAAAGATGTTGAATGTTGGCTTTATCTACCCAATCTCAGATAGCCAGTGAGTTTCCCCACTTGTTATTGTTCCTAAGAAAGGAAGAAAATGGAGAGTGTGTGTGGATTACAGGGAGATCAACTCGACAACTAAGAAATATTATTTTCCTCTGCTTTTTATTGACCAAGTCCTGGATAATTTATCAGGGAAAAATTATTTCTCCTTCCTTGATGGGTTCAGTGGATATAATCAAATAAAGATTTCTCCTGAGGACCAAGAAAAAACTACTTTCACATGCCCCTGGGGAACATTTTCCTATTTAGTCTTGCCTTTCGGCCTTTGTAATGCACCTGCAACCTTCCAAAGAGCCATGATTAGTATTTTCTTAGATATTTCATATGATTGTATGGAAATATACATGGATGAATTTATTATTTATGGTGCAACATTTGAGGAAGCCCAAGATAATTTGAAAAAGGTACTGCAGAGGTGTGAAGATCATAATTTGTCTCTCAATAGTCAGAAGTGATTCATGATGATGCAAGAAGGAATTGTGCTTGGTCACTCTATTTATGCTGCAAGAATACAGGTAGATCCCTCTAAAATTGAATTCATCTCTAGTCTACCCTTCCCTACCAAGCAAAAGGAACTCATAAGCTTTCTAGGACATGTCGACTATTATAGGAGATTTATTAAAGATTTCAGTCAGACAACAGGGCCCCTATACAGTTTACTAAAGAAAGATGCAAAGTTTGCCTAGACAACAGAATGTGAAAAAGAATTCCTTGATCTGAAGATTGCACTTACTCAAGCACCTATATTGAAAGGACCTGATTGGTCACTTCCATTCCATATTCATACAGATGCATCAGATTATGCTATTGGTGTTGTTCTGGGATAAAAGGTTGGTTCAACTGAGCATGCACTTTATTATATCAACAAGAACTTGCAAGGAGCTGAACTCAACTACACTGTTACAAAAAAAAATATATTAGCAATCATCTATGACCTCAACAAGTTCAGGCATTATATCACAGGATATCAAATATTTGTCCATACTGATTATGCAACAATCAAGTATCTCATGAATAAAAGCTGAATCACAGGAAGACTGGCTAGGTGGTTGTTGTTGATGCAAGAATTTGATATTACAATTGTGGACAAACTAGGTAAAGCCAATGTGGTTGCTGATTTTCTATCTCAAATTCAAAGGCAAGATGATTTTGAACTCATAGAGGATTCCTTCCCTGATGAATATTTATTTTCCATCAAAGTCATTCATCCATGGTATGCAGATATAGCAAATTATCTGGTTGCAGGAAGAACTCCTCCTCATCTCTCACCTAAGGAAAAGAGATTATTAGTAGAGAAGAGCTTTAACTTCTCTTGGATTGCAGATTGCATGTTTTATACAGGACCTAATCAAGTAATGAGGAGATGTGTGAGGGAGGAAGACACTCATGACATACTGTATGGAAGCCATGATGAGCCTTGTGGTGGATATTTTGCTGCTAAGAGAACAACCATGAAAATCCTAAATACTGGATATTATTGGCCAGCATTACATAGATATGCAACCAAGTATACCAGGAGGTGTGATAGATGTCAAAGGATGGGGAGGCCAACAAGATAAGATGAAATTCCCATGTTTCCACAAGTTATTGTTACACCTTTTGATAAATGGGGATTGGAATTTGTAGGCCCAATTGATCCGCCTTCAAATGGTAAGTCTTGCATTCTTGTATGCATAGATTATGTAACAAAATGGGTAGAGGCTAGACCTATGAAGCATGCTAGAGATAATAAAGTAGCAGAGTTCCTCTATGAAGAAATCTTTACTAGATTTGGTGTTCCTAGAGAAATAGTGACAGACCAAGGAGCACAATTTACTTCTTCTCTTATTACAGCCCTAGTAAATGAATACAACATAAGGCATTAGAAATCAACTCCTTATCATCCACAGGCTAATGGCCAAGTAGAAATTACTAACAGGGATATAGAACCCATTCTGACAAAAAATATGGATTTGCATACAAAGGATTGGGCTGCAAGGTTACCAGAGGCTATATGGGCTTATAGAACTACATGGAAAACTACAATAGGTTTTACACCTTTTGAAATGGTATATGGTAAGAAGGCTATGATTCCAATAGAATTTGAACACAAAACTCTCATAACAACTTTGGAATTGAATATGGATCTGACAATTGCACAAAAAGAAAGAATCATGCAGCTCAATGCCCTAGATGAACTCAGGAAAAGTGCCCTGCAACATACTGAAATAATACAGAATCAAAGAATCAAATGGCATGATAAGTACATCAAGGAGAATAAATTCAAAGTAGGAGATTGGGCTCTGCTTTATGATTCTAGATACAAGGATAGTCAAGGGAAATTGCAAACCAGATGGTTGGGGCCATACGAGATAACAAAGGTATTTGATAATGGTGTTGTACAGATAAGCAAAATTGATGATGTCAGGTTCAAGCTATTAGTCAATGGGCATCGATTGAAGCTTTACCAAAATCCCATTGATAAGGAAGAGTTCCTGAAGCAATTTCAACTAGAGCAAGAATCTACTGATCCTGCAGCCGAAGGAGTTGAGTCTCGACTTGATTCCCTAAGCCATGCATGAAAGTGCATAAAAATGTCATAATAAAGGGGTTATTCTTGTGGATCCCCATTCCATCCCATCATTTCATCTCACCATTCCATTCGCTATCTGTATCATCTCTTCTTCTGCCACCTCATCCACCTGTCACACATCACCATATCCACGTTTCTAAAAATCACTTTTTGTAATAAAGAAGATGGAGTCACATCAACTTCTTGCAGCGCATCATCACGTGTAAGCTCCACTAACATCTAAGATGAATTCATTATTTCATTTATTACGTTTAATTAGGTATTAAGTAAGGCAAAAAAATTTCCTATATTGTTGTATTATCCTTCAGTCTTTTCCGCACATTTGTGCATTTTTCCTAATTCATTACTCATTGCCACGTCATTACTTTTGCCGCCACAAAGCCTTGTCACATCACATTTTCCTATCCTTTCGGCTTAAGCTCCAGATTTTTGAACATATACAATAAATAAGCAAACCTCTATTACTTCCTGAAATTATGACTAGGCCTGTCTTTCACTCCTTTCTGACAATATTTTTATGTCTAAACCTTGAGTTAAAATGTTTCTTGGTCTACAAGTGAAGTTGAAAGGTTCTAAATGAGCCCACCAGGGATCAAGTCTTGCTGAGTGGAAAGGCTCTGACACTGAAAAAGGGATGAGGTCGGGATTGTGCCCTGGGAAAATTTGGTGGAATGGATACCCCTCAGTCCTTGGCCCTTAGCCGAAGAGGTTTAGCCTAAGAAGGCTCGTGCTCCCGTATCGGGTAGCAAAAAAGAATTTGTGGATGACCTCCATCAAAAAAAATGTTTGCAATTCTTCTTTTCGTTTTCTACATCTTTTGAAAGAAGTTCAAAATTTTAGGTTGAGGGGAGACCAGAGAAGTTGGTTTGGGTTGCAGGAAGTTAAATTTGAGCAAGAAATTGAAATAACTAGGCTGAATTTTTGCCTGAAGAGATAAGTTGCAAAGACAAGTGTAAAAATGGGAGGCTGGCCCATTAGGCATGAGCCAAGGGACCATAATGTCTTGTTGCAGGATGTTCAACATTTTCCACCATTTATACAGTACGACTGGCTCAACTATTTTCTCAAACTGGACAATTTTGATGAAGACATTGCTGAGGAGCTCACAAGGACGTTTCATAATGGAAAGGCTAAGGTCAGGGGAGTAAATATTGATGCCTTGATGAATAGAATTGTAGAGATAACAGGGTTACCCCAAGCTGGTGAATGATTTCCTCGAGCAAGGGACGCACAAAGTGCTAGGGCAAAGTTTACTCGGCCTGGTGATCCTCCTCTACATGTCGATAAACAGGAACCCAATGTATGAGTTTTCCACAGGATTGGATTCCATGGGCAGGATATATAATCAAATACCTGACATGTGAAGGTCAGTTTTCTATTTTTCATTCTCATCATTTTAAGCTATTATCTCATTTGTGTCATGGGTTACTAATGAACATACCAGACTTCCTGTATAATTTTCTCTCTAACAGTGTTGTTGAATTTAAAAAGAGAAGAATTAATTATGTCTCCCACCATTGCCTCATCAAATTGCTTGTTGAAAAATCTATTAGGGATGTGTCACCAATGACTTGGGAGGAGTTTGTTGTTAGTTTTAATCCAAGGGTTCACAATGTCGGACCCAGGGGTCAGCCTCTCACCTTTAAACAATGAACCTCTCAGTCAAAGGCTGAGACTTCCACTGTCGCATCTCTTATTCCTGAAGCATATGACTCACAAGATGAGGTCCCTCTTTTTGAAATATTTTCCAAAGGATCAATGCAAACCCCTGTTTTAAATCCAGGGACTTCCTCTAAAAATTAAAAAAGAAAGTCACCAATGGTAATCCCCCAACAAAAGACCCCTTCGCCTGCTCCTAAATTCGTTAAGAGGAAGCAAATAGAAGAATCCCCTAATCCTGTAGCTATGAACCCAAAGAAACATAAGGCAGTTCCCACTCCCCTATGGAGAAGCTCCAAGATTCAGAACCAGGCAACTCAACATTCACTCAAAACCTCTCAGTATTCACCATCACCCTCAGACCCTTCTAGTCCTACACTTGAGGAAGAGGAACCATCTGTTGGTGAGACTGGGCATGTTTCAAAAGGGGCTAGCCTTGATGAGCTAGCAGTTGTGGTAGAACAACTGTAGGAAGAGGTAGTGTATGTTGAGGAGGAAGAGAAATTAGTTACAGTTCAATCTGAAGAAAGCAGTGAAGATAATGAGGGGATAGATGAATCACCAGCTGCTACAGGAAATACACTGGAATAGAAACAACAAGAGCACTGGCAGCCAGAGGATGAAATGGAACATGAAAACATTGGCCAATTGTCTACCAAAGACAAAGTTGAGACACTAGAGCGTAAAGATGTTGAGGCATATGAAGAAATTCAGAGACCACCTGCAACAACTTATAACCATAGGCCTCCTCTCCATGTTACAAATTTTTTTGCAAGAATGTCATGCTATACAGAACTTCAAAATCAACAAACTACCTATAAATTAGAAATTGAGAGATTGAGGAGAGTAATCCAGAATAAGGATATAAAGATTGCTAATCTAACAGACACACTCAATCAGGTAGTTCAGCTTGTCCCACAAATTGGGAAATGTAGATCTCCTTCACCTATTTATGCAATGTACCTAAAAGATTTATATTTAAACTTTCAATTAATGAGGATTTGGCAAGGTCAGAATCCTTCCTTGAATACTCCAAAAGAATTTTATGATGCATATAGGGACTCACCGCAACATGTTAGACACCTTCTGTGTGAGTTTTATTTACATAGTTTGGTTGTGCCTCATTATATCGAATGAAATCCTCTGTGATATGTTGGGGACATACACATCAGTGCTCTGATCTCTTGGATCAGAAATGAAATAAGCAGGGGAGAGCAGTTTGATGGATACAAACATGATGAGGTTAACATGCCACTTGCTGTGAGAAATGAATCTAAGAAGGGGATGGGTAGTTCCTTTGACTGGAAGAAGTTGTGGGCAGATGAAAGGGCTTGACCGGTAATTGAACCTTAAGACAAGAAGTGTTTACCCAGTACTCCAAAATTGTAAATTATGACCTCAATATGGCCTCACAACACAGCCAAATAAGATGGGAACATTTTCCATTACAACTAAGAAGGGCAGAACCGCATACCCCAAACAACCTGTATGCAACTACTCGCAGAGCATAAAGGTATGTGAGAAATGTAAGAACAAAGAAAGAGAACCGGTTTCCATTAGTCGTGCAACCACCCATTCTCTTATGGCCATTGTTGGCTATGCAAGGGGAAAGCAATACCTACAATAGAAATTTAGAGGATAACAGGTGGCAACGATTGGAGTCTATGCGGGCTCACTTTTGGAGTTTTCAACATGGTGAATGTGGACAACAACAAAATGTTGATTTGAGAGAATATGCACGAAGGAAAAATGCCAGAATTGTTGAAGGGACCAACAAGTAGTCGGTTGAGGGGAATGATGAGCCCAATTTTTGGCATATTTTAGACTGTGTTTTTAAAGACATTTCTATATCTTTTATTATTGAGAAGACATTTAGTAGTAATTATGGGATTAATACATAGAATTTATGCTTAATATAACAATTTTATTATGATAAGTCTTTCCATGGTTATTGCTTAAATGTCTTATTAGTTTGACAAAAGATATGTGCCTTGTAACTTTTTGTGATGAAATGCCTTTCCTGCAACCAAACTGTTAACCTCCCTGCAACCATATCCAAAATTTTGTCTATTCAAAACTAATACCTAATGAATGAATGAATGGAATGATGAATCGTCTTATTGAGTTAAATGTGTTGAGCTGATCTTTTGCCGCAGAGGTAGCTGTTAGTTGTTTGTAGGTACCAAGTCTCCAGGAGAAGATTTAGCCTCAACTAGATTGCTAAAAGATTGATTCAAGGAAGACCTATTCAGCAACAAAGAATAAGGAAACAACTTCAAGTCATCCACCATGCAAGGGAAGCATTCCAGGAATATAGCAGAGGTGTCTTGATGGCACATAAATCCAGGATAGTGTTGCTTTAACTCTTCAAACTGATTTGACTCAGTCCTTCCTTTTTGTATCCACTTCTTCATTAGGTTAGTCATGATGTAATAAAGACTTCCCATTTTATGATGGAAGGGTTAGTTAGTCGTTAGGATCAACTTTTGAATAAATAGCCCATTCTCCTTCAGAGAAAGGGCTAGAAGATTGTTATTGTAATAAGCTTTAGTTTTTCTCATAAATACAGTTGCAAGATTGTGAGCCATGTACTTGTTTGTTTCAACTCAATAAAAGTGTTCATGGAATTTTTAGTCTAATATGTTGTGTATCTTTGACACTACCTAAGGGGCCCCACTTAGGGAGTTGTCTATCTTTCCATTTCTGCAATTAGAATAGCTGCACTTCCTTTCATAGAACTACAGTGTGACTATTCCTGTAGCTGACGGAATTACAGAGCTGTCAACTATTCCTGCAGCCACTAGGGACAAAGTAGTTCATGTCTTTAGAACTGAATTTAGTTTTCATTCTAAACAGATTTAGTCAGTTAGATTTTTTTCCAGTAATTCCAATTCCAACATCATGTTTTCAATAGATAACACATGTCTGAAATAGGTGATTAGTGCATATAAGTTGCAAACCCATTTCAAGTCTTACATCCCTGGGTTGACAATCAAATGATATCCTTTAGTAGATTATGATTGCCAGCTGTGATGTCTAATCCCTGAGAAGAGGAATTTATGTTCCTAGTTATCAACCTGATTAAAGGATACTACAATAGTCTTCTACATCTCTTATATTGCATGTATACAATTCCATAACATAGTTGCTTACATCTCTTACATTGCACATATTAAATTTTATAACATAGTATTCAACATTTATGTAATCCTCCCTATGTGAACTATGACCAACACCACTACCTTAGTTTTAAACATTCACATCAAGAACTTGCTAATGGGTGTTATTACCAAACAACCACAATATTATGTATCCCACTACATACAATGTAAATGATCTATATTAAATTATAATACATCTCCTAATTCTAGTACACCAAATATATGTTTAGATGACCGAAAGAATGTATACATGGTCACACTTCAATGAAGAGTGAAATTGTCATGTATGAGGGATGTAGCTTAACCATAAACTCTCATAAGTTATTCTTAAAAATTAATTGTAATGTAAATGACTGAACCTTGCTATCATGAATCTAATTTATATACCTATAATAATTACAACTCAAATTATTAAAAAAATCCTTTTTATTTTATTATCTTAAAATTATTTTCTTTTAACCAAGAGATCCTAGTAGCTCTATAGTTTTTGTTGTTGTAATAAATACAAAGTGACCTTTAAATAAACTATAGGGAAACATTAGTCTCCTAACATAATAGAATAGCTACAAAGTGATTATTCAAATAAAGTTAGGGTCTTAAACGAATATTATATTTTTAATGACAAAAGTGTCTCAATATTAAAGTAATTAGGTGGTAGTCATGTATTTAAGGACCCTAATAAAAATATAATAGATTCATAAGAAAATATTGAACCTTTGAGGTCATTAAGAATCTCAAAATAGTCATTGGACAAGTTGAACTATAGATTTAATATCAAAATTATTCATTTCATTATCAACTGGGTTGTCTAGAGTGCACTTAGACTAGACCTTCATGAGTAAAATTTACTTCCTAAACTATATGTTTCTAGCTGTGAATAATAGATATGTGCATGGAAATGGAAGACCAAAAGAGGGTCAAAAGTGTCCACTTTTTTTCGATATTGGTAAAAATTGATCTTAGATGAGAAATCAAAGATAGTCACACTCAAAATTTGAAGATGTGACAAGAACAAGATTTATAGTGTTCAAAATCTAGTTTCTAAACTACTATTTTTTAAAATGGTAGAGATTAAGAGGTTCAAAAAAGGGGAGCACATAAATGCTCATGTTTTTGTCAAAAAAGTATAACTTAACATCCAATGTCCTACCTCTAAAATATTGACTTTTAAAAAATATTTTACAAATCACTTTGATGAAAAATTAGCTAACATCACATAGTTTATGTTTGATTTTTACTAATTTTTTAATCAATATTTGGCTTTTAACTATTTTTTAAAGTGAACATATCCTAAAAAATAAAAAATTAAGTGTGTTGCCCCTTAATTTTATTTTCAAATATTGTCTTTTAAAAATATTTCAAAAAACACTTTGGTGAAAAATTAGCTAACATCACATAGTTTATGTTTGATTTTTTGCTAATATTTTAATCAACATATGAATTTTTACTAATTTTTAAAGTGGACACCCTAGAAATAAAAATTTAAGTGTGTTACCCCCTAATTGAAAAAAATGAATGTGTAGAATAGAGTCTAAAATTTATAAATGTAATTTAGTTTTGGGTTCGAATGGATTTTTCTCTACGCTCATTCTCGCCCGTGGCAGCTAGGGCTTTCCATGGTAGGTTTGAACGAAGGTATTCTAATTCTGCCTTTCTAAAAGGCCCTTGGCATCATCCCTTCTCAGATGTGCTACATGGAGGGTGCTCTTTTTTGTAGCTAGATCGAAGGTTGGATGCGGTGGTCCAGAATGGTTTCTCAAGGGATAATAAACAACCTTTATTAGTGGCTCTTCCAGGTCAAGATTTAATGGCTAGTGGTGGGGGATTTTTGGACGGAAGGCATGCAAAGAGAAAGGAGAATGGGAGCCATAAGGGGGAGTTGGGAGCTGGAAAAAACTCACAAATGTGGGGAAGGATCTTTTGCCATTGAGGTGCTTTGAGGTAACCCCTTCTATTTCATTTGAGGAGAATATTGCAAAAGAAGTGGTGGAAAATGCAAGGTATTTTGGGGAGCTAGGGTTGATTGGAAGATTTAGGGGCTTCTGGCTAGGCCTTGCAGAGTTACACCATTGGATTTTGGAGACATGGCATCCAATATTAGAGGGGGATGTGTAGATTTACCCTATTGTGAAAGGGTTTTTTGTGGTAGTCTTTGACAATGAGAAGGATAGGAAGACGGTGATGTGTGAGTATCAATAGAGCTGGGAAGACAAACATCTGATATTGCTTAAACCTTGGCATCTAGATTTCAACCCAAATATTGAGTCTTTTGGGTTGGTCCCTCTTTGGGTAAGGCTTTTGAATCTCCCATTGCATTTCTAGTTTGAATCTTGCTTTGAAGCTATTGGAAACATGCTGGGAAATTTTTTGGATATTGATGAGGGCTCTCTTAATTTTCTACACACTACATATGGGTGAAGCCACAATAGTGGTTTACAATTTGATGGAGGAAGGAAAATCCATTTTTGTGTGATTTCACTAGCTAGGGGGCTTCGCCTGAACTATCATGTTCGTATGAACCATTCAATGTGTTCGGTCGAACCATATGATTCGCTCGAACTCTCAGTTCGAGCGAACCTCATTAAAGTCAATGAAAAACAAAATATTTAAAGGGGTTCAGTTGAACCTTTGAATTAGCGCTTTTTAAAAAGCTCTTCATACATCACCGTCATTTCGAACTAACAATGAACAGTGGCGCGACGAACGTGAACATAGAACTTCATCCAAACGGCGAATGACAAGTGCATAGACAACCATCTCAATGTGCACCACCATATCAACCTCAACCTCCATAGCTGGGCTAGGTTGGTATTCTTTGTTCGAGAATTTCTTGATTTCAAATTGCATTTGTTTTAAAATGAAGGCAAATTCCAAACAAATTTTTCGTTTAAAATGAAGACAAATTCAATGAGACCAAAATTTATCATTTAAAATGAATATACCCTATTTCAAAGCTCCCATTTTGGCTCACAGAGAGTGAAGGATGTGGAATTTGGCTTTACAACTGCGAATTGCATTTGCTTGAAAGTTTCTAAAGCCTTTTAAACAATATTCATTTTTTAAAATTTGGATTTACAACTACGAATTGTATTTACTTGAAAGTTTCTAAATCCTTTTAAACAAACCCATTTTGCAACAAAATTTGGATTTACAGCTACCAATTGCATTTGCTTGAATTTTTCTAAGGCCTTTTAAACAAACCCATTTTGTAAAATTTGGCTTTACAGCTGCCAATTGCTTTTGCTTGAAAGTTTCTAAAGCCTTTTAAACAATACCCATTTTGTAAAATTTGGATTTATAGTTGCCAATTGCATTTGCTTGAAATTTTCTAAAGCCTTTTAAACAAACCCATAAAAATTTGGATTTACAGTTGCCAATTATCTTTCTAAGGTGTCATATTTGCATAAATCCCTCAAAGAATTTTTTTAACTGATTTTAAACACTCAAACAAATACATATATGAATATAATCCACTTATAAATTCTTGGAATATATCAATCCATCACAATTAAAATCTTAGACATCATGCAAAAGTGAACCATCTATGGCCTTCTATAAACTTCTCGAAGATGTCATTCCCATAAATGATAAATTAAAAGTTAAGTTATGACCTACACCAAAATGACATGAAATTATCTTTCTAAGATGTCATATTTGCATAAATCCCTCAAATAATTTTTTAACTAATTTTAAACACTCAAACAAATACATATATATGAATATACTTCACTTTTAAATTCTTGGAATATATCAATCCATCACAACTAAAATCTTAGACATCATGCATAATATTTTGGATGTATTCACAAAGCTACCTAGGGTCTCATAAGACTTGAGTAGGTGAATACCAACATGCATATATCTAATGGTGGGGTAAATGGAGGAGGATTAGGAGTAAGTTCATATATATCTATTACTTATTTTGCAATCCAATATATTGGTTGGAGAGGTTGCATTTGAATAGGAGTGAAGATAAGGTCTATTAAAATATGACTCACCATGTTCTCTATTCTTAGGATTTTGGAGTATATCAAAATATCCAACCTATATTTCATTGTTGATCTCAACCAATATTTGCTTGAACTTCAATATATGTGAAACATAATTATGAGAAAGATACAAATAATCCTTGACATAGCTTTTTGTATCAAAGGATAATATGGTTCTATAATTTTAAACTATTTTCAATTTTGAAATCAAAATACAACCAATTATCTATTTAATCTCAATAATTGTAATTTTAAGGAAAACATAAATTACTTGAATCTTTTTAAGGTCTCTCATTAGATTCTACTTACTCTAACTTAAATTAAAAAATAACATTAAAATCCACATAAAAAATTTCAAAGACATAATATTATTACAATATTATTTAAAAATCTAATTGTAATGAACATGTTATAGTAATAAATATTCAAATTTTAAATCTATGAAAATATATAACCAAATGATCCTTAGTTTTCATATATCATTTGCGATGAGAATGCTGAATATTATAATTTTTTAGGCCAATCTTTAGACACTAATTCACCATTGTTAAAATGATCCTTTAAAGTTTATTCATTGTTTTTTCAGGATTATAAATTTTTACAATTTCTATTAATCCAAACTCAAAATAATGGTATAGATTAAGATTTTTGTCTTTATCCTACATTTGGGTTGTGTTTGATTAGATTTACTATCATATTTAGAAGTTGTATTTTGTTATTATATTTATTTTTAACATATATAAAATGTATGGCTGGATTAGTGAGATGTTTATAACAAGTATACAATATGAAGTCAAACTTTATTAGATTGATTCTTAATAAATTAGGAATAACGATTAAATTTATAACTTTATGCAATCTATAAGTATAAATAGTTTGATGGTAGAAAATTTATACATATAAAAATATGATAAATGTGTGATTATTTTGCTTTCCAATCTATAAATTTTTTATGTGCTTGGCTATATAATTGAGATGATTCACTTATAATGTAATGATAAAATTCATCCTCATATGGAGGATTTTATATTATCTTCCATTAAATTCATCTTTTTTATTAGATTCTTATGGAATATTGATATTCTAGTGTGAATTCTTAATTTTAGACATATCTTAACTAGATAAATTTAGGTTCAATGAAGGCAATAGAACTTATTTTTCACTTACATAATCCTATCTTGAAGTTAATTTATGTTAACAACTATTAAATTATATATTTTTATCCCCAATTATTTTCAAATAATTTTACACTAATCTTTGTTTTTAGATTACTCCTCCCTGATCTAGCTATGCGGTTTTCTTATTCTTTATTTCATTGTTTCATTTAAAATTTGAACCATTTAAGGATGTTGTGTTATAGATTATAGTTGTCTTCCAACTCTTTATAAATTGTTCAACCCTCTCATGGTCTAAATAATTTTACATTCAACAACCATGTCTAAAGTACATTATATACCCAACCTCTTCCCCTATTTAACACACTCATAAACCTTGTTGCTAATCTCATTCGAAGAGGTGGAACAACCAATCTTAGAGGGATCCTCATCCATGGGTTTTTTTTAATCTTTGTTCTTGACACTGAGATCCACCACATGTTTAGGTGGTTATCAATAGAATTAATCATTTTAGAAAACATAGGAGAGACAAGGGAACCATCAATCAAGGCTCTAGTACTATTCTAGAAATAGTAGAACTAGAAGCTAGAATCCTAATAATGATAGCCTTTGGATGATACACAAGTTTTCCTTTTGAAGGGATTGGGGAACACTTATTGGATGGGTTTTATTTCCCCTTCACCACATTTTTATTAGGATTAAGAAGTGAAAAAATTAAATTCTCAAATTGGTATAAGAAAAAAATAAGCCCCTGGTGGAAGGGAGCTCATTTTTTTCCCATGTGCAACTCTAATAATGTATTTATTAAATTACATGAGTAAATGAAAAGGGAAGCTAACAAGTCACATGCATCTAAGATTATTTATAAGATAAAAGTGATAGGATAAATGACATTTATAGTTTCCTTCTAGGATGAAATAAATAATCAAGTAAAAACATTTACATACTTGTGAGGAAATCATCTATATGTTCCTTCCTCTTGTATTTACTTTCTTTATGAGACTTCAAGCCCCTCATGGATAAACCACTTTTAGTAGCAATACCTTCCTCAATGGCTTTAAAGATTAACCTTCTTACTTTTTAACCAAAATTTTAATAACATTCAATTCTGTGTAATTTATGGAGCACTATTATCATTTTAATTCAAAATAATGTAAGAAATTTATATAAATTTAAAAATTAAAGTATCCTAAAATAATAGTTTTAAATTAATTAAAAACATGGTTGGACCCCTCTAATTTTGTGGAACTATTTCTTATAATCTATTTTAGTTGAATTTTATATAATAGGCAAAGGAAGCCACATATGGCATTAAGACCTTCCTTGATGGTCTTTACTAGGAAATTTTTAATTTCATTCATAGGTCTTGAGGTATTTTAAACAAAATTTGTGTTTGAAAAAAATTAATTGTTACAAACTCTCAAAAAATTAATGTTATATGTTTATGCTATTAACACATGAAATTTTGGGCCTTAATATAGCCACATCATCCCCATATTTTAATACAAATGAGACATTGAGGCTTTATGTCACTTATAATAGATCTACTATTCTTAAATTATTTGATATAGCTCCATTTAGATCAATCCATATATCCTAATTTCTATCAAATCATAGGGTGTCAATTTCAATAATTACAAAATGAAGCACATTCAATTTTTCATTTGCTAGCAGAGGATTATCTTATTATGCCATTAAAATAAATTATAGGTCCTCAATACTTTTCATCTTTATTTTCCATCATTACATTGAACCTTATAAGCGACATCTTCATTGGTAATCATCTAATGCATAAAGACAAATAATGTCAAACTTAAGCCCTTCATTGGTAAACAGTAGAGTTAATCGCATAATCTATCATATACTTATCAATCAAATTTCATATCATGTCTATCATTCTAATGAATAGCTTCCAAATAAAAGCACCCTTCTAAATAAATTAAAGTGCTCAATTATGGTTACATGTTACCAATTTTACTTCTTGTAAAATAATATAATCAATAGACTCATAAGATCTTGTAAACATACAATCAATAGTGCTCCTGCTAAGAGATTCTTTACCTTTTACATTTAAACTATTAAAATTCATAATTAACCATGGTAACACTTCATATAGTCTATTAATAAAAATATAAAGCCTTCATTTCCTTCCTCTTTTGGGGGACTTGGATCTACAACCAATTATGTGCATCATTCCATCTTTCATCAAGGATTAATAATTATGCATCATTATACAAAGCTACTCCATTATATCTAGTTGTAGAATTTGTATAGGAAACTTTTTAATTTTAAAAAATGTAAGAATTGATTTATTTTACTATAATATCCAAGAAATTTATAAAGATAAGAGTAATAAAATAATTATTAATATTATCTAAATGAGTAAATATAACCATATTTTCATATGGAGGATTTTATATTATCTATAAGATTTGAGGTAATAGAAAAAATATGTACAAAGATTAAATCTTCATTTTCTCCTATTCTTTCATTATTTCTTTCTTTTTGTACTAGGGTTAAATCTTCATCTAGGTTTTTATAAGAAAACTTTGTTCCTCAGTATCATGTTCTTGTATATTGTATGGTAACTTTCATGATAAATATTATGTGCATGTGTCCCTTCCTCCTATCAATTTTTTTTATGGATATGAGGAAGTTTATTTCTATTTTTTTGGTTTCCTCCTTATCAAAATATTGCTTCAATAATTTAGAAATCATATTTACAAACTTATCATCTCTCTCATTTTCTTCTCTTATTTGTACCTTCAATAATGACTAAATTGATTTTACATGACCACCAA
Source organism: Sequoiadendron giganteum (assembly GCA_007115665.2). Taxonomy (NCBI): domain Eukaryota; kingdom Viridiplantae; phylum Streptophyta; class Pinopsida; order Cupressales; family Cupressaceae; genus Sequoiadendron; species Sequoiadendron giganteum. The sequence goes on along the minus strand of CM021107.1, from coordinate 527,547,063 downwards.
TGTTAAGTAATGATGCTTTCCCTTTATTACTAGTTGTAGGAAACAAATCTTAGATGCAACCTTTATCAAGATTTTTTAAGTCTTTAATGGCACATTTTGTACTAGAGTGCACACTTGTAAATTTAAATTTTAGAACTGTTTTAGATTATGTTTTGTGTGCAATCTAGTAATTTGAATGTTTTGATTATTAAAAACTATGATAAATGTTGAATGTTTTTTGTTAATGGTATGAAAATAATATTGATGAGTAGATGAATTATTAGATTTGTTTTAGATTTCTATTCCCTATATCTAGATATATTATTTACCAAGGTATCATTGATCCTTTAGGTGTACATACATATATAACATGGAAAATGCAAATGTTCCCCCTCCAGAATATTTGTTTGCAAATACTACTAATGAGATTAAGAAATTGAGAGACTCATTAGCACAGGGTGCAAACCCAGGGATATATTTTTAACCATGCATGCCAATATTACATAGTCTAGAAAAACTAAGAGATGAACTTGAGAGGACTAGTGCATTTTCCCCAGATAGAGTAGCTGTTATTCTTTTTCGCATGCGGGAAGAAGGACATGGTGAGGCTCCCCTCAAACAAATATAGGATAGTGTGACCAAATAAATAATAAAAACCACTTGTTTTCCATTTTATCAAAATGCACGTAAGGTTAGGGGATACCGGGTCACTAGATGTGTCAATCGTGCTATGGGCTAATTGATCTACCCATGATTTCTCACTAGACATGGTCAATGCCCAACCAGTGACCAGATTCCATTATATTTTATTCAGCAGTTGTATGTCAAGGTCCATTTGGGCCTCAAAGTCAACTACCTGGACATTCCACCATATCTTGGTCAGGGGCATGGCAGAATTGCTGATAGGCCCACCTATCATCTAGCAGATAGACTAGCCCCAGTGTTTAGGGTATTGGTTGGTGAGAGGTCTCTTGCCCTCACCCCAGCTTTAGCCCCCATAGTAGATGAGGTTGTCATTGCTTCCTAAAAGGAAGCAATTGACACTGTAGGTGACATTGCAACTACCACCACTAGGATATCTATTGATCATGTAGGTTAGTATTTTATGTCTAGATGTTCTTGATCCATGCTATTTTTAGCACAATGGACCACCATGGATCCTTTTACAGTGGCAGGCATCCCTACTCCCATAGAGCTTGAGGCACTTATAGGATATATGGCACACAAGACTCTGCATTGTTTGGTTGAGGATCTCTTGGAGGCATATGACTTCATTGCATCAGACTATGGGATCACTATAGAGCATGTCAAAGATCATTTGGCACACAAAGCTCGTTCACTTCCAAGATCCCATCACTCTCAGCCCAACACTAGTGCACGTCAGGATCCACCTACAGATCATTCGACAACTACACAAACTATGGGTTTTACTGAGATGTTGGTTGGTTTTGGTTCATCATTGTCGATGCCATCTCACTTGCATAGTCCTCTTCACTCATCATTTATGGCACAACATGGGGTAGATCTGATGGATGCAGATGTTGGTTCGTTGCTTGACCATTTGGTTGATATGGTGGAGGTGACTATTTCAGAGGACTCAGGTCATCCGATATCAGATGATGTGCATTTATGTGTGCATGTACATGTTTCAATTCCTTTTTAATTATTTTTAAATTTTAGTTCTAACTAGATATTCATGTATTGATATATATATATATTGTAGGTGGACATACCTCATGTCACTCCTAGCCTTGGTCTAGATCATGTACATTGACGTGACTCTGTGGATGAATTTGCTGCCAGTGGACATGAGAGTTAAATTTTTATATATACACACACGTGTATGTACATGCATATGTATGCATAGATCTAGATAGATATTTAATAATATACAAGTAGATTCTTAAAAATAACTTTCATAAAATTTATTTAATATAAATTATATATATTTACACATTTTGTACACAATTTTATTTCCAAGGCTCAACACATCCATCAAAGTAGGACCATTCTCATACAATTGGTTGTTCGACTAGGAGTCAACATTCATATTAGGTGTTGCATTAGATTTATGATCTTTAAGTTACATGTATTTGCTTATATGATGATCTTTAGTATTCAACATTTGATGATCTCTAACTTACATTTTCTTATATGATATACATATATTTGCTTATTTGATGATCTTTAGTATTTGACATTTGATGATCTCTAACTTAGATTTTCTTAAATGATATACATACATTTGCCTCTTTGCTTATAACATGTTATGTTTATACATTAAATCTATTTACATGTATGTATGTGTTTGCTTATGTTTGCATGTTTATATGATATATGTATACATTTGCTTATATTCAATATACATACATTTTCTTATTTGATGATCTCTTAGAACTTACATTTCCTTATATGATATACATTTGATCTCTAGTAGGATTTTAGGAAATGAATGCCACTTTATAATTAAGTTCATTCATGTTGATCACAATAAATATTTTGCACACACACCCATTGAATTTTATAGTAAGTAGTAAAACATTATAAAATAAATGACTCCCAAGCTCAAGTAAACTAATGATATTTTATAAATGAGTGTATTTACAAGGCTATTTATTAATGTACATGTTCTTCTAATTTTAAAATTTGATAAAAATGATGAAATTAAAATCTTGATAGAAAATAAGAACAAATAAAGTGCATCACTTTGTGGTACACAAAACTCCTATTTTTAAAAATGACTTAAGCAACATGAACCATTGAGGAGTTGAGAACAAAATATAATTATAAAGAAGAGGTAGGAACATTCCTTTTATAATTACATACCATCTTTCAAACACTTTCCCTCTAAGTTATAAATTTTTTATGTTAAATTATTTCATAAATAATCTCTTAATCTACACCATTATTAAATTATAGGAAAATTTTATTCTTTGAAACATTAAGAAAATTGAATTCAAATTATACCTCTATTATCTTTTTGACAAGTAACAAAATTCTAAAATTACTAGATATATTGCATACCTATACATTAAATAACAACAAACTCCACAATGAAATAACTTGTTTGATTTCCACTTGATTATTCCATATCAAATTGCAAGATTAATTCACATTTATATCACTTGGAGCGTAGATTTTGGAGAAGAGGTTTTTGCACATTTATCAAGGAGGCAAATATTGGAGAAGACAACTTTTCATTTTTATCAATCAAGGAAAAATTTGGAGGAGAATTTAACTAAGTTGGTAGAGGATTTGTTTTGAGTCATCTTTAACTTGAAGAAGAAAATGGGACAACGAAGAAAAAGAAAAAATGCGTCTGAACGAAAATTGTCAAAAGAAGAAGAACAAAAGAGGCGTGAACAAAAATTGGAAAATTATCATAGAAAGAAAAAGGTACATGCTTGTTTCTTCTCTCTCTCTCTCTCTCAAGTGTGTGTTTACGAATTTTATTAACACCTCAATTTTTTTTGCTTTTAAATATATTTCCAATTATGAAAACCGTGTTAGATTTAACCTGGAAACTTTAATACTAAAAAATAGTCATCTTGCATAGACATTACCTAAATTACTTATCATCTATTTCTAATTTCTTTTGTTCTCTCCCTCTCTCAAGTCTCTTTCTCTCACTCACTCTCTCTATCTATCTCCCCTCAATCCTTAACCCTTAACCGTTAAACCCTCTACCCTTTACCCTCTATCTATCTCCAATTCCCTCCCTCCCTCTCTCTCTCTCTCTCTCAAGTCTCTCCCTCCTAATTCATCTCCCTCTTTTGGGTCTCTCTCTCACTCATTCACTCCTATCTCTCTCCCCTCTACCCTTAACCCTCTACCCTCTACCCTCTACCATTAACTCTTAACCCTCTACCCTCTATTGCTTTTCCACTCCCTCCCTCTCTCTCTCACTAACTCCCTATATCTCTCTCTCCTTTACCCTTAACTCTAAACCCTCTCTCTCAATCTATATCCACCTTCCTTCTTCTCTCTCTAACTTCTCCCTCCCTTCCCCTCTCTCCTTACCTCTCTACCTACATATATATCATTCCCTCATCTCTCGCTCTCTATCTCTCTCTCCTACCCTCTCTCCCTGTCTCAAGTCTCTCTATCTCTCTCGTGTGTCTACCCTTAACCCTTAAAACCCTCTACCCTCTATTTCTCTCCCACTCCCTCTCTCTCTCTCTATCTCACGTAATTCTCAAGTTCAAGAATCTTTGATTTTATTTGCTTCAACTCCACTTAAATAACTCATAGTCTCTCACTTTCTTTGCTTGCATGTAAATTCAAACAAGCAGGAAATTTTGAAGCTGAAGTCGAGATCTAGATATTGGATCAAATGAATCCGCTAAAGAACACATGGACCTTGAAGATAGGGAGGAGGCCCAAGTTAAAACAATGCATGTTGGAGCGGGGTCAGGATCACTTCCTTCTACTGGTATGCATGAGCATACAAAACTAGCTGAAAAGGTGAGGAAACCAATTTCTTATAGAAATTTAGATCATTTACTTGAAATGGATATGGAGAAACTGAAATGTTATGCCAACCAGATTTATAATAAGAGAAAGAGGTCAATGACTAAATCTATAAATGGAATAATCAATGATCATTTCAATAATCTTGATACACTTGAAAAAACCAATTGTTATCACGTTTACTTCTTCGTAATGAGCTGAAAGAATCATTACAATTGTTAGGTGTACATTCGACATCAAATTAGAAGAAACACATGGGATTACAAAAGGATATTTCTCTAAATGTTAAAAAAGGTTTAGATTCCATTGGGAAAGGATCTCGATTACTGGATAAGTCCACTACAAGAAGGGTGATGTTGGCATCTATTGTACATCAAGATATAGCAAGAAAAAGAAAAATATCTACACTTTTATATGAAATTGGTTATAGTAGAACCACATTAATAAAATATGAGGAAAAGAGAGTTTTTGGATGAGAGTTTAGAAGGCAATTGGGAAATTATGTGTAGAGCTCCCCATTTTGATAGGATTGAAGATGTTGTTAGGAACTTGATCTCAAGTTTTTGGCATGATCAGACTCATCCATCATCAAATACTAGAGATATTATGAGACACAGGATTGGGCCTGGTATTTATGAAAATCATATCAAACATTGGTTAGACATAACACAATTTGAGATGTATATAAACTTTTCTAATACATACCATCATATAAAGACTGGACAAACAATGTTTGAAAGGTTAAAGCCATATTATGTGAAGATAAACAAGTTTTTTGAAACTTTTTGTTGCCGTTATCATATTGAATTTGATATCTACTATCAGGTGTTTCAAAAGATGAGAGAAGAAACTTGTGGGTTTCAAAATGCACCTCCTAAACATAAAAGTTTGTTCATAAAGCCTATATTATGTGATCATGAAAATGGACCTCAAATAAACTGCATAAAAGGAATTTGTGAGACATGTGAAAATTTGGCTAAATTTCCTTCAAGAAATGAGGATACTGAACTAACAAAGACAATAAATTACAAGAGGTAAGTACTATTTTTAGAGAGTTTATTTATTTGATTTGATTTGATTGTTATTTTAATTCTCTAATGTAATGTTTCATTGATTGTGTGGTTTATTAATTATTCACATATCTTACTCACACAGGTACAAGTATATAAAGTTTCAAACAAATTTTGGGAAATAATCCACAAGGTTAAACTATGTAGATGAGAAGATTCCTATTGGAATATTTTTGAAAATTGATACAACCATACATACAACATTCCTTTTTTGCTAAGTGGAAAGCACAAAAATTATAAACATTGAGAGATACTTTCCCACCTCGAATAGTTCTATCAATAGTTGACTTTGCAAAAAATTACTCCTTTGTACATCAAAAGGAGATTCAATCAGAGTATTAATTTTCAAAGCAGATCACTATTGTGGTTCATGTGTGTTATCGACATGAATAATCATAATTGGATGGTGTTGAGAGTACAAATGAAGAATGAGTCATTAAGAAAGAATATCACTTTTATATTAGTGATGATAAAGAGCATGACACACTTTTTGTACAACATTGCTTTACAATTTTTTTGAGAATTTGAGAAGTAGGGGTGTAAAATTTGAAAGGCATTTTGTATGGTTAGATGGATGTGCGACACAATTCAAATCTTCACGACCATTCTATGCACTTTGTAGATATCATAAAATCTACAAAATACCACATTTTGGAGTTCTTTTGAGAGTGGGCATGGAAAGGGTGAGCATGATGGAGCAGGAGCTTGCATCAAACGAGCTTTAAGAAAGCATCAAATGAGTTAGCTAGAAGATCATATAGACAATGCACATGATGTTGTTGAATGGTGCAAGAAACACTTTGCATCAAATGTGGCCGGCACATCTTCAAGAACAAACTGACACATTCCACATAGAGTGTTTTGAGAGATATCGGGTATGTATAAATTACATTTTCAAAAATTTAAATTTATTTAAATTTAAATTTATATATATATGCATGTTTGTTCACATAATTTTTTTGTTATACATGCATCTAGGTGTGGACAAAAGATCAATGCATGGATGCAAGAGGGTAGAAAAAATAATATCTTTGCATTGTGTTAGGAGTTCAGATAGTTGCCATGGATGGACATTACACATAAGGGATTACTCTTGTTTTTTAACTGACTGCATTGCAGGAAACTTTGATCATGCATGCAACAACCAAGAACTTGGATATGTTGGTAAATGGGATATGGTGCCACTAGTTGTTTCAAAAACATATGATGAAAATGAGAAAGAAAGATTTGAAGACATTCCTTTGATTTCAATTGATTATGACCATATTTCAGGATTGGTTAAAAAAGGTACATGTTTAAGTTTTCAATCATTTAAATATTATATATATCTAGTTAATGATCTTTAAAGTCTGGAGACATTTCTATTTTTTTAGAATTTTGTTTGTGTAAATTTGGTGTACAAGAGATGTTTTTGCAGTCATAGTAGAGTATGGAAACATGGAAGGTGTTAGCTATTATTTATTGCATTGCACAAAAGAGAGGAATAAGCTAACACAACGTGAAACAAGTGATGAAATGTTATTTCCCATAGGTGAGTTTGAATTTAAAATTATATATATACATTGTGTTCACATGTGCACATTAAATTATAAACATTAAATATATATTGTACAAACCTTGAGCACAAAAATGTTGTACACGTTCATATGTCTTACCTTAGGTTCATGTTTACCATGCAGGTTTTGTTGTAGTGCAAGGGACATATCTAAAAAAAGTGAAAGTTGTTCAACATGGGATTCATTTTGTTAACTATCAACCTAATAACAAGGTATATCAATATTGTCACTTAATAATTTCTACCACCCTATATCTTCATGTAGTTCCACATGCACATGGCCGAAGAAAATGGAGACTAGATAGTGATGATCATAAAAAAAATTAAATGTTAATGAAGAGCGGGCTAAACTAGAATCTTTGACTTATATTATATCCATGATTTTCAAGTTCACTTGTAACCCTATGCATGTTCAAGTGAGAACTTATAGTAACTTGTACATAGTTGTAAATCATTTTGCGTAAATTCCAATTATATGTACATATTTGTTCCATGGAATTCTTAAAATCATTTTTCCTAGAAATTACAATTATATACAACTTATATTTGTTTCATGGAATTCTTAAGTTCAAGAATCTTATATACAATTGTATACAACTTATATTTGTTCCATCGAATTGTTCCATGGGCAATTATGTATTTTTAAATTAGGTATTATCTAATTATAAAATTTTTGCACACATATTTAAAACATAAATCAATGCAAATAAAAAATAAAGTTGCCATCAATTTAATTCACAAAAAATACTACAAATGGAAATATAATGTTCCCATCTAGTTTCCAAATCAATATTTAAATGAATTCTATATGACTCCCTCTCTCCCCTCTACCCTTAAACCTTAAACCCTAAACCCTTGTTTCCTCTACCCTCTCTCTCTCTCTCTCTCTCTCACTCAATCACTCTCTCTCTCACTCCTATCTCTCTCCCCTCTACCCTTAACCCTCTACCCTTAATCCTTAAACCCTTAAACCCTCTACCCTCTACCCTTAACCCTTAAAACTTAAAAACCTCTACCCTCTACCCTTACACCCTTAAACCCTATACCCTCTACCCTTAACCCTTAAACCCTCTACCCTCTACTATTAACTCTCTCTCTCTCTCTCTCTCTCTCTCTCTCTTTCAAGTCTCTCCCTCCTACCCTATCCCTCTCTTAGGTCTCTCTCACTCACTCACTCACTCCTATCTCGAGATCCCTCTACCCTCTATCTCTCTCTCTCTCTGAAGTCTCTCCCTCTCTCTCTCTCTCTCTAAAGTCTCTCCCTCTCTTCCCTCTACCCTTAACCCTTAAACCCTAAACCCTTGTACCCTCTACCCTTTATCTCTCTCCCACTCCCACCTCTCTCTCTCTTAAGTCTTTCCCTCCTAGACCCAATCTTTGTCTTTGTATTTGTCTCTCTCTCACTCCTATCTCTAGATCCCCTCTACTCTCTACCCTTAAGCAGGTTAAACCCTTAAACCCTCTCTCACTCAATCACTCCTTCTATCTCGAGCTCCCCTCTAGCCTTAAACCCTTAAACCCTTTCTCTCTCTCTCACTCACTCCTTCTATCTCGAGCTCCTCTCTAGCCTTAAACCCTTAAAACCTCTCTCTCTCTCTCTCACTCCTTCTATCTCGAGCTCTCCTATACCCTTAAACCCTAAAACCTTAAACCCTCTACCCTCTACTCTTAACCCTATACCCTCTATATCTCTCCCACTCCTTCCATATCTCTCTCTCAAGTCTCTCCCTCCTACCCCTGAGCTCCCTCTCTCTCTCTCTCTCTCTCTCTCACTCCCTCTATCTCTCTCCCCTCTACCCTTAAACCCTCCACCCTTAAACCTTTGTACCCTCTATCTCTCTCCCACACCCTCCCTCTATCTCTTAATTATCTCCATCCTACCTTCTCCCTCTCTCAAGTCTCTCTCTCTCACTCACTCAAGTTCTTTCTATCTCGAGCTCCCCTCTACCCTCTACCCTTAACCCTTAAACCCTAAATGGGTCTTAAACCCTCTACCCTCTATCTCTCTCCCACTCCCTCCTCCCCTCTCTCTCAATTATCTCCCTCCTACCCCCTCTCCCTCTCTCCCCTCTCCCCTTAACCCTTAAACCCTAAACCCTTGTGCCATCTACCCTTTATCTCTCTCCTTCACCCCCTCTCTCTCTCTCTCAAGTATCTCCCTCTTAGACCCACTCTCCATCTCTCTCTCTCTCACTCACTCCTTCTATCTCTAGATCCCCTCTACCCTCTACCCTTAAGACTTAAACCCTTAAACCCTCTCTCTCCTCTCCCTCCCCCCCCTCTACCCTCTACCCCTATAATTCATTTGAACATGTAATTAAGATAACTGATAGAGATATAATGTTCTCAATATTTCTTATTTGTTGTGAGTTTCTATTCAATTCCAATGGAGACTTTAAAGAATACTGTGCTTTTCAAATACTCTAAAATTTCAAGAAGAACGAGGTGAAGAAAATACATTTTTTCTTATTTCTTCTCCACTTTAATATATAATCTCACACCAAAACATCCATGTGAAATCTCCATCAACTTCTCAAAATGGTTGTATTTTATGGTGGACTAAATCCACCAAATGCACGAAATAATTTTTATGAATCTATAATCATCATAGTTCATATGTTATGATGAACTTCAAACTCGTTCATGTTGCCATAGATTTGGAGACTTAACCCTTCTTTCCACCTCTCTACTTGTTATAAGTTTCTAAGATGCCCTACTAGAAGCATACAACTAGTGCCTATACTCATTAAAGAGCTTATATAAAAGCTAAACTTCATTGGTTGAAGATTCCTAATAAGTTTTATTAGGAGTTGTCTAGTCCTAGAGAGCTAAAATAGTTCCTAGAAACTCATGTCCATTTGGGTAGCTAACAAACTCTTGACATTACTACCTCATTATTTCTCTCTAGAAACTCATGTTCATTTGGGTAGCTAACAAACTCTAGTGTAGTCATTCTATCATGTTTTCAAAAAACACATCAAAACCATTTATAACATCTTTTCCAAAGCCACATTCTCATGGTTCTCACGGTCAAAAGCTAAGGCTAAGCATAAATTCAACAATCAAGATGAAGAATCATATTTGGAAATATTTGAGGCTATCCTTCCTCAAATTTAACACAAGATTGTAGCTCAGACTAGAGGTGACTAAATGGGGTGCAAGGATTGAAAGTGGTTGGGCTAAAATGAGTGAGCAATGTCTAATTGTTTTCTTTTTATTAGAGGCAAAACATGATTTTATGAGAGTTAAAAGCCATGTCCTTTTCATGATTTAATTTCATACATGCAAGATTCATTATCTTACAATCACAAAGGGTTAAGAACATGTACTATTCTCATTTGCCTCTCTTTTTCATAATTGCATCCATTCACACCTCCTCCGTGTTAAATAAGGAGAGAGTGAGAAATTCTGGAAAACTAGGAATGAGATTATGGGTAGAGAATTTGTTTGGAAGTGATTAGAGGCGTGAAGGTTGAATCAAAATTCCCCAGGTATGTAGATCGAACCCTTTGTTTAGTGTTTGATTTGTTGTACATTTCAATGTTTTGTATCATCATTGTACCTTGTCTATATTCTTACATTTTTGTGCTTATTTATAATATATAAGTATATAATATATTATTTATAATTATTAATAATATATAAGTATATAGTATATTATTTATAATTATTAGTAATATAGACTATTTATAATTTAAATAATAACTATTATATAGATATTAAAAAGTATATAATTATTATATATTATATAATTAATATAATAAGTATATATTTAGAGGCAAAACATGATTTTGTGATTTAATTTTGAAGGGAGCCTGAGAAAACTTATTGTTCTCATTTGCCTCTCTTTTTCATAATTGCATTCATTTATGAGATTTATAACCAATTCACGTAAACATGAGAGAGGTAACATTATAAATAAGGAGTCATAGGGGAAATAAAGAAGTAAACTATTAGAAAAATGACAATAAAATAAAATAAATACAACTATATAATTAATATTATATATTATAAAATAAAAAGTATATAATTAATAATAATTATATATTATTATTATAATATATTATAGTAATAAGTATATTATGTATTATAATATAAAAAGTATATAATTAAAAGGTATATAATTTCTATAAAAAGTATATATAATTAAAGTAAAACTATTACAAAAATGGATTCATGGTAGGGGGTTCGATCAAACAAGTTTTGTAGGTTCGACCGAACCCTCCTAACAAAATTTTTTTTATTATATTTTGAAGTGGTTCGGTTGAACTTGGGTTTGACTGAACCACCCTTTTTTCCCCTTCCCTCTCCCAGGCACAAAAAATGTCCAGAATTTTGCACTTCGAAGCTCAATTTGAGAATGAAAATGGAGGAGACTTCACAAACCCAACTAGTATTAGGTAGCCCTTAGAACGAGCTATCCAATGAATATAATTTTAATATGTTTTGGTTTTATTATCTATTTGTTTTTTAAGTTTTATTAAATAAAGGTTTTTCACTGAAAATGAAGCTCTTTGTTCTACACATGTGGAAAAATAGAAGATTATCAATTTATTTTTTTGAAAAATATGAGTGCACCAGATATTGGAGTCCTTGATCCAACAAAAAAAATTAAATTTCGATACATACAATAAAATTTACACATTATACGGTCGTGCTATGTCTAAATTGTAATTGGTTTGACTTTGAAACTTGATTAAAGAAAAAATATTCAATAAAAATAGTATCTAACCAAGTGAAAGCACTAGATATTAGAGTTAGAAATCTAAATTTGAAAGAATTAGAATTTTATCCTTCATAAAAAAAAAGATACATTATACGGTGAGCATCACTTTTTTAAAATGTTGTTTTCTCAAAAAAACTAGTTTTCGAGGGAGATGGAAAAAACAGTGCAATCTGATTCCAATTTTTTTGAAAATCTATAGGAAAAATGTCATGAAACTCTAGTTTACATCATCTTCAAATTCCTCATAGTTTAGTCGCTATAGGTGCCCGAAAGTGAAGATTTAGTTAAAAAAATTATTTCAGTGTCGAGTTTGGCCAAAAATTGTAAACCACTATTGTGGGATCACCCATATGCACACATTTTAGTTGAAATTGACATTACAAAAGATCTTCATGCAGCTGCTCTCTTGAAATATTCAAGCCAAGAATGGAAACAACTGCTTTATTATGAAGGGGTGCCATTTTGGTGCCAGAGCTTCTTCAACACGAGTCACCTAGCTGAGAATTGCTCCCAGCGTAAGAGGGTCAATCATGCAACTTGGTGGAAAGAGGTTTCCCCCCATCACTATTCGATGGAGAAAGATGAGTTGGTTGGTACTGCCACAATTAAGGATTCAAATATTGCAACATATAATGTTCCCCCACAAAAGAATCATGAGCTCGTGGCAAGTTCCAATGCTGGGGAGGGGCAAGGCAATGCTCCAAATGGTGGGGTGGATGGAAGGATGGTGGGATTAAGCATTGAATCATCTAAAGAAAAATTCCTTTTAGACAAGGACTTTGGAGAACATGTATTGGAAGGAGATTTGGATGAGATCTAGCACAAGGTTCAAAAGAAGAAGAAGAAGAATGTAGATTTTAACATGATTCTTCATTCCCACGACAAAAGGAAAATTAGTAAATAGGTTGGTTGTGGCATTGTGAATTGTTTTTTTACTAGTTCTTTTGTAATGTCTGAAAATATTCACTGTTGTGAAGTGTATGGTTGGGGGTATAAGGTGGCAGTTTTGCTTCAGGCATGAGAAATTTGTAGGGTGGTAGGAGAGCTAAATGTGTTTCTTATTTTTCTACAAATTCCTCTTGGATGGTGTTATTAGATGTAATTCTCTTCAAATATTTTAATAAAATATTGCAGGCTTGTCCTGCCTTTACCGATCTAAAAAAATTATAAATGCAATTTATTTCAAATTTGGATGATTAATGGATTAAAAATAACCTTAAAATAATATACTTACATTTTTGGCAAAAAGAGAAAACACTAGTAAAAAAATTGAAGATCAAAATATTAACATATTTGAAATGTGGAAAAAATTATATGGTTAGAAAGGTAAGAGAGAGCTTTCAATATTATTGTGACATTTTTCAAATCAACATAAGAAATTGCAAACTTGGTAGAGAGCACACTCATTATATAGTTGTTTTTTATATTTATAGAAAACACATATTTGGGATTTGACATTCAAGTCCAACCTAAGGATTATAAATATTTGTATAGGAGTGAATTTGCACCCCTCTTGCAAGTTCCCCTTTTACACAAGCTTCACCTTAGAAAAATTAAATTCGACTATGCAATTCCACATAACCCATTCATACTCCATCCACTTGGTTCTTGTTTTTAGTGTCAGTGGGGGAATTTTTGTCGGGGATGTGTGCACGGTGTGCAGACGTCTGTGTGGCGTGCAAATGCCTGTGTGGCGTGATGTCGTCCTAACAAGATTCCTACCTCTAGAATCTGCAAACACGTTACGCTTGCCATTGGGGCTGAAGTGTAACACATATGCACCTTCCTACCGACCTTTGAACAACTCTTTCCCTCTCAAAATCATATTCAAATGGCTATTCTTCATTCTCATTCCATCCTCTACACACTCTACACATTCTAGACTAACTTCTTGGAAATTCTCATACTCTTGAACTACTTGCTGCACTATTGGCTTCACGATTTCAACATCACAATATTCTTCACATCTACCACAAAAGTTGCAACTTGGTGTCTTGCGAGACTCCCTTCGGTGTCACTATGGCCACATCAACTTTGCCATGATTGTAGACTTGCATTCCTCTCTCATTGGCCTTGAGTGCCTTTGGTCAAGGGTGGTATTGCTTTCTTAATATTGTATTTGTTAGATTTGAGTAGCATAGTGTTTCTTGTAGCATTCAGTATTTTACTTTCTGACATACTTCCTTTATACTTCCTTTATCGCATTTCTATTTGGTTGTCTGTGGAGGTGGAATCACCAAAACAACGGTTTGACTATGGCAAGCCTCAAAATAGCCCCAACATTTTTCCTCTCTCTTTTGTGTGTAGGTACTCATTCATGTGGAGCTTGCTGGTGAACTAGACCCTTCACGAGTTCAACTCTTTCTTTTCTCATTCTTATCATTTCCATATCATCTCTTTTTTATTTTAGTTATTTTGTCATTTAGTATTCTAGTCATCACTTAAAACCTCAACCGCTAGACTGTCAGTAGGTTTTTAGTAGTTTTTGTTTGTACCTTTTAACTATTTGTCTGTATGAATGACAATGCATCTGTGAGGCGCTAGTGCACTGTGCTGTCATCCCTTTCCTGCACTGGTGTCCTCTGGCAGAGAGTTGAAAAAGTTACAACTAGGACTCTAGAAACCTATTCATTTATCCCTAATAAAACTATTGGGTTAGTAGAGTGGTAGAAGCATTGAGAGTTCTCTTCATTCTCTATCCCTAGTATTAAACACTTGTCCAACTTGAGGTAGATAAGGGCAACCTTCAACTCTCAACTCTCCATGACCTGGAGTCGTTGAGTGGTCAGTCCCCCTCCTCTACAATATTGAAGACAAGTTATAACATGAGTATGTTTCTTTATATGTGAAAAAATAAGAAATGGTCAAAAACATGTACATCCCATGATTTTAGACCTGCATGCTATATTTTACCCTACAAATTATACATTCTTTGGCATACAAATATAATTTTCATGGTTTTTAAAAATTGTAATCACTGTTTGACTAATCTATCACCTTTTCTTATTCTATTGACATAGAAGATTAAAATTACATGTTTTATATTGAATTTGATAGTATCAATCATCATTTTCATGTTTTGGAATTTGAATCGTTATTTTTATGTTTTGTATTTATATTTAATAATTGTCAATCATCATTTTCATGTTATGTATTTAAATTTGATAATTATCAATTATTATTTTTTATTTTTTTGACCAGTTGTACTATATTGATAGAAAATTTAACATCATACTAAGGAAACTTACCAAAAACTCAAATATTGAAGGAACATGAAACAAAAAATGAATGGGAAAAATTCATGCAATTAAGAAATTGAATCTCATAGTTGAATTTGTGTCATCTTTACTATCTTAAATTGATATTGAACAAGTTCGTCAAACACTAGTTGAATTTATTTAACGAAAAATATGGTTCTATCATAGTTGATTATATTTTTAATATGTCATGATGCCACTACATTTAACCTTTCTATATATGTCTCACCTTGCATTCCCTTATCCAACCTTACATTATACTTTTAGAGTTATACATCATAAAGATGGTAATTGTCCTATGAATACATGGTTTGATAAAAAATATTAAAATATTCACCTCACACTCAAGGAACTCCTTAGACACATGATCCAATTCCTACTAAGTATTCACAAAACTTATCATACTAGACACTTTGGTAGAAATAGTGATAATTCATTTTCACCCATCACCATAACATGTTATCCATGTTACAAAATGACTAAAATATTATGATTTTCCCTTCTATATTAAAGGAATATATTAGGTACCTCTATATGTGGTTCCAACATGCATTTGTATTATATGGCATTCCTAAATAACCTCTAATCACAATGTTTTTCCTACCATCCCATAATCTTCTTGTAACCTTTTTCATTGTCATAAAATAAAATAATATTCAAGAAAATGTGTAATTGTATAGTTTATCTTCTTTTGTTGATTTCCATGCACATGTTAATAATTATGAAGTCTAAGTTTCTTATATAGTTAAGAAGGAAAATTTTAATCAAGTCGGTAATAATTTTTTTCCTTTTTTTTTAAATTCTCCTAGGAAGTTCATTAAGCTTCAAGAATCCACATATGATTCTCTTCAAAGTTTTTTGATTCTTAATCTAATTACACTCCCATGCCATATTCTTCCATGAGATACTTCTAAATCACTAAGCAATATAATGATCAAGTAGTTTTTAATTATCATATAATTGAAGATTTATTTTTTGATACGTAAGATTAGTTTTTTATTATAGATTAAAAGGAAAATACATGCATCTACTATTGTAGGTAATTAACTATATAGAGTTCTAGACATTCAGCTGCAAACTACCATGAAACTACCATTCTAAAACATGAGCAACTAGATCTTGACCTTCACATCACCCCAACAATATCCACCACCACTACCACCCATCTATTCACCATCGCAAAAATATGCAGAAAAACTACCCATAGAGTATTACTAACCAACAACTAGTGCAAACTATACCACCACATCCAAGCCAAGCCCAATCACAAACTAAACAAAAACCAACCCTACACCAACCCATTCTCACTTGAATCCATAGGCCCTTGCAAAGGCCTCAAAATCCACAATCCAAGCAAAAATTTTCACAGGCATGAGGCCGAAGAATTTCTCCATGTAATCCACAACCACCTCGACAAAATTTCTATGCCTCATGAGGGTCGGTCCTTTTACATCTAACAGGAAAGGAAGAACTTTACCGCTTCATATGTTGTCCATAATGACTCCATGTCGCCTGGACGGGGTATGCCCTTCCCTAATATCACCCTCCTTCAATGCCTCTTCGACGCCCAGTGGCAATTCCTTCAAGAAAATATTTTCCAAAAACACCCTGACCTCCTCCTTCGAAACTCGATTGTCCAGAAGAGATGCCATAAATCTGGAGGTGACATAGGTATCATCCCTCCCATATTCATTTCTGACCAAATGCCCATCTCCCAGCACCATCTTAACCACCCCAACCAACAGAGAATCGATGTTTAGCATAATTCTCTTAAGACGTTGGTCCATGATTTCCTTGAATGTTGTTCGGTGCTTCTTGGCCTTCAAAGAGATTGGTGTGTTAGCATTGAACCACACTAAAGCCTCGGTCGAGACTTCAATTATGAAGTGTGAGCATCCAACCATATCTACAACCAACCCCACACCCAACAAAACAAACATTTATAGAAACACATGTGAATTTCCAACCCATCACTAGGAGCTGAGCTAATAATGTCTTCAATGGGCTCCACCCATGCTTTAAAACCATTGAAAACTAGAAGCCTATCATTAAAAAGACCACAATTGGGAGAGAGTAAATGTGATGACACCTCGCATGAAGGAGTTCGTCCTCTTCCTCAAGAAAAACCATACAAATCTACAAACCATCTTATCAATACAAAACTCGTACCCTACCACTGCCACCCAAACACCATGGCACATCTAGTAATGAGTGCCCAAAATGGGTGCCACCCTGCCAAAACATCGCGAGAACTCTGTTGCCAAAATCTAACCAATGTGGCTTCTGAGGCAACCTCCCCAAAGCATTTAAGGTCTTCCATTGAGGCCACTTGCGTCCAAACTCTACCCTCATCAACTTTCACATGCCCTCCTCCATGCATGGAGAGCAAATTGCCCATCCACCCACATGTTGAAGAGTTTTATATACACAATATTGCTTCACTTTTAAACATATGGTAAAAAATCTTATTGATAATAGTATTATTGGAATTATTTGGTTTGATGATAATATAAATCCATCAATTAAACCCCCTAATATAGGTCCTAACACATCAACCAAATGAATTCCTAATCAAGATGACTCATGTGTACCCTCAACAAGAGTAAATTGTTCTAGCACAAGAGGTCCTTTACACCAAGACCAAATTCAAAACCAGGATGTGCCTGATCAACTCCAAATTCCAAATAAATAGTTAGCAACCTTACCCTCCTACATAAGTTCATTACATAAAAAATCATAGCCTAAGAAAAATTCCATTCAATCCAAACAATATAACGTCTCCAATCAAACAAACTTATTTATGAAGCATTTCATTCAAGGGATAGAAGAAATGAATCATAATCAAACTTACAAACCTGGGGAGTTGTGTCATACCTCTTCTCTTGTCATTAAAACAATCTAACAAGCTAAATGAAGGCAATTCTTATTTCCCATAAGATCTATAAATTAAATGAAATCCAAAATCTATTAGCATAATTATAATTAAAATATATTATACTTATCGATCCTCCAGGTTGAAGAACTATATCCAAGATCTAATTGATAATAGATATATTAAGCTTTAAGATAGCTAATCAATAGCATATGTATATACATCATAAAATAATAACTTAAGGATATATTAAGGTCCTTGTCTAAAGAACAGTCAAATCTTTCCACATACAAATCAAGGTCAAAGTGCTCACATTAATCCCATTAATCCTAGCCAAGAACAAGAATCCTATCAATCTCCCAAAGATCCCATCCCATCAAAAAATTATACCACCTTTATTTGATTTGGTCTAATTATGCATGAGAAAATTGAAAGGTACAAGGATTCATAGTTATCTAAAAATTGGTTTGCATCTTATTTTCAAAGTAACAAACATTCTTATAGAACCTCCATTCACAATACATTTCCTATCATCTCATAATCTTCTTGTAACTTTTTTTCTCACCATGAAAAGAAATAGTATTCAATATAATGTGTATTTGTATAGTTTTTCTTCTTTAATGAATTTCCATGCACATGTTATGAATATGAAATCTAAGTTTCTTGTAAGTAATGCCTTTGAATATGGATCATGCCAAGTAAACATAATTCCTATCCTTATAAGTATCAAAAGTTAAAACAACTTTTCAAACAATAGTGATGAGAAGGAAAATATGAATTAAGTGGGAAATACTTTTTTTTTTCCTTCTTTCAAATAAAATGTTCCTAGGAAGTGCACTAAGCTTCAATAATCTATGGATGATGTTATTCATTTATTTTTGGAGTCCTAATATAATTACACTCTCTCCTATTCATCCATTAGATATTTCTAGAATTCACTTCATAAGATATATAATGATCAAGAATTTTTTAATTTTTATAGGATTGAAGGGCATTACACACAATCTTGCTTCATTTTTAACATATGATACACGATCTTATTGATAATGATATTATTATAATTAATGGGTTAATGATAACATAAATCCATCAATTACACCCCCTAATATTAGATTATTAATTTATAAAAATTCATTTCCAATTCATTCATGTAGTGTTGAAATAAATAACACATAAGATAAAAATTATGATAATATGGAAAAGGAATATGAGATCTTTTTATGTAAAATATTAAGTCTAAAGATAATTATTTATCTTCATATATTATACCATTGGTCTTAATTCTCTAAAGATGAAATCCCACAATCCATTACATATATTAGAGAATTTTAGAAGTTCAATGTTTACTTATTTTCTCATTGATTATTTAATACTTATATTAGTAATCAAGAATATGCACATTCTAGGGTTTCATTAAACATGACTTGTTACATGTTAATATATTAAATATATTATTTTACATTTGAAAATTGGACCTAAGGAATTACTTATTTTATGTCATGTTATATGACCTTATAATAGATTTGGTGTATTACATGGGAGGCCATGGATTGATAAATATGTATTTGTTCTTTTTATTTTGCATAGATGTGTTAAAAAAATTCATGAAAAAAATCTTCATAAATTTTTTTCATTAGACTTTGTTTTTGGTCCAAGAACCATAAAAATGGACATCTAGCCCTAAGTCCATATGAAATTAAAAAAACCTAACAATTATATTATAATTGTCAGGCCTTATAGGGAAGAACCAAAATAGCCAAACCCCCAAAAATAACCCACCCAAAAAACACCACAAAGTGGAAAAAACATAATGAAACCTATCATGGGAATGAGGAAAATCACACAAGCCCCCTCACCTAGATTTATTGAACTAAAAATATTGTATACCATATAGTTTTTAGCCTTTGGAACCTTTGCACCAGGAAAACACCATTGGAATCACAAAAGTAAAAAAATAGGGGAAAGGCGACCTTCAAAAGCTCAACCTTGAGATTATATGCATTCATTACACCTATAATGAAAAACGACAACTTACTAGATCATGAATCCTACTTCATCAATCATCAAATAGAAACACACAACAATAGATAAAATTGAAGCACACAAAAATTCATGGGTGGCGATAAAATTCCAAATAACATGTGTGTACCTAGGAACAAGTAAATACTTCACCATTGATAAGTGTAACCCAACATCTAGAATCCCAAATTAAAAATCTCAAAACCCATATTGATAAAGGTGTAGCATCATAAATTGTATCACTTGACAATTTCAAACTATGTTTTTCTCCCCCTAAATCATTGAGCCTAATTGGGTCCCTAATTTCCTAAAATTATGCATTTTATAGCCCATTTATATCGATTTTTGACAAATTACAAGCATTGAACAAATACAATCAATTAATGTTTTGCCCCTAATACATTGTGTCCTAAAAAACAAGGCTAGGATCCATACGCCCATGGGCATATGGGTCCCCCTATTCTGTCAAGGACCAATTTTTAACATGTCGGTGTCAACATTTTAACATACAAATTTCAAAAGTCAAATGTTAGCTTTCGATATTTATTTTTTGGGAAATTAAATAAATGCCTATAAATACCAAGTATTTTCACCATTTGAGACTAGAAGTGAAAGAATATAGCAAGAGGTGAACATCAAGAGCATTCAAGAGCAAGTCAAGAGCAATGTTCTAGTGAGTTATAGCAGTTCAAGATCCAAGCATCATGTCAAAGTGTATGTGAATTCATGTTGTCATTTTATCATTGTTTTGTGAATGCTAATCCCTTTTTTAGGTCTTTGAAGTATTCCAAGCATTCAAGCAAGCAAGATCCAAGACCTTGAAGTGATGTGTATGAATTTAGTCCTTCAAGGAAGTCATTAAAGAGTGGTGAGTTGTAACAATTTGTGATTTCACCATTCCTTCCTATCCATTATCATTTTATCATTGGCAAATTGCCATTGTGGAAGTGGAAACACTTACATGAGGTTTGACTAAGGCAAGCCCTTAAATGGACCAAAATTTCCCCTCTCTTTGAATGTGTAGGTTTTAGATTTAAAGAGGATTGAAGGAAACTTGAAGACAAATTGTTCATTGTTTCAATTGAAGCCCTACATCTTGTCAAACCATAAAAACTCACTTACAAAATTATCCGACAATGTTTTGACAACTTTACAAGTGGAAATAGAAGTCTCATATCTACCACTAGAGGACCCCAAAAGTTGAGAAAGACACCCTTACAAGGACTCAAACACCCTTGGGCATATAAGTCCTCATATGGACACTGAAACTAATTTTTTTGGGTTGGTACATAGTCCTCTACACTTCCTAGATTTTCCTGCAAACTATTATTTTAGTTTGTGTATTATCAAGATCTTGTATTTTTCAAATTAAGGCATATAGTATAATTAGGTTAATAAATTCCAATAATTTCTAGTCCATTTCCAAGGCCACAAGGATTCAAATCTAAGTTTGATTGACTCATCCTCATGGTTGAAAGTCAATCTATTCACCTTGTTGATTTACATTCTAATGTACCTTTGAAAAAGGAAGAGATTAATCCTAGGTTTTATACATTAAACTTAGGGTTCCCTTTTTCATATGATACACTTTGGTGAACCCAACATTTTAACATCATAATTTTTTTGAAAATCATAGTCATTCAACCCAAGATCTAGGTTTTGCATTACATTATTTTGTATTCTCATTTAGGGTTTCATTTTACATAATAAAAAGTCACAAAAATTCAAAAAAAATCATATCATATTGTAGCATAGGTTGTAGTAGGATTGCATTCAGTCATTTAAGATCATATATACATTCAAATTGCATTTATTAGGTCACTAAAATCTGAAATTGTTCATTGCATCCATTTAGACATCTTTTATTTTAGTCAAAAATGAAAAATTGCATTATTTTGTTTTAAATCATCATTTTGAATCTTGGAATCAGGCAATTATTGTATCTTAGATCTGAAAATTGCATTTGACATTGCCATTTATTGTTCAATCATTTTCAACATTGTTGCACACTTGTATTTTTAATTTCACAATCATAAATTGACCAAAATCTAAAAAATTGTCAATGTTAAACCTCTTTGCACCCAAAAACCAAACCTATAGGCAATCTAATAAACATTCAGTTTTTTATTTTTTTTGAATCCCTATCTAAGACTTAGATTCCCTAGGGTGCCTATGTCCTACTATAGGTGGCTCATACAAATTTTTCATAGGTCTTTGTCTTTGTATTCTCTATCTGATTCTTCTCATAAATATCTAATTTGAAATTCTAGAAAAGTGTTAATACATGTTAAAGAAAGTTATCATTTTGCTTCATTGGTTGCAATTTTATAAAAAATGTTGCATTCTAGTATTGAAGATTATCATATATGTAGGTGCATTGCATGTATTTTCTAAACCATTTCATAATTGGGATAAACTACATTTCATTTTTGTGGAAATTTGAAAACCTTAGGTTGTTACACTACATTGCTCAATCTAGAAACTTACAAAACAACACCATAATTAATTCTAAATTTGGGTTTGCAAGCTATCACATAGTTAGTTCTTGTCACTAGTGCCTTTGAAATTGAAATATCAGAAAATGGCCTAACATGACTCATATGCCCTAGGGTGTCCTAGTCCTCCAAAAACCTACCTAAGATCTCTAGAACAAATTAATACATGTTGTCAATTTGCATATCTAGAACCTGGTTTCTAGATTTGTTCTTGCATCAAGTCTACTAGTTTTTTTTCAGTCCTAGTTCACCTTAACATGCATAAACCTAAATTACAATTGGAATTTAATGATTAAACTTGGGGAAAGAATGGTAATCTAATCATGTTAGATCTCTTTCCACAAGCACATTGTATATTTACCAAGATCTTTAGTTGTGATTAATTTGACATGTCAGATGATGCCCTTGGGGACTTCATCTCACCTAGATCATCCACTAAGGCTTCTAACATTCTAACAAATGCAATCATTGATACACATAATAATCATATTAGCCATTCTCATAATATCCCCGGACTAATTGTGAGAGTATCATAACACAAGAAAATAAAATAATTAACACATTTCTTAATATCACTTTGCTTAATCTTCATTCACCTCCCAACATATTCCCTATTTGTGAGAAAAATTTGGTGCAAGAGGATGCAATCGCGGGTAATCATGACAATCATAGTTGTTCTTCTCCCAATACCTTATCCACTTGTGAAGAAGATACCGTGGTGTTAGAGGATCCAATTGTTGACTGTCATGAGAATTTGGTTTCTTTCTCTCTCACAATACTTCTCCTCCTTGGAAAGATATTATGGCATAAAAGGATGAAATAATTGATACATTTCTTTCAATAAATAATAATATGGATGGCATAGAAGAAGATGCTAAGTTGGCATTAGATCCCCCCTCAATAGAAATTCATCAACAAGTAGATAACTTAGTTGAGGTTATGAATGTGCAAGTAACAATTGGATCTCCTTTAATTAGTGGACCTCCTAAGTCACCTCTCATTATATGACATCATAAACCCCTTGGTAGTATCCTAAATTTTGCAAGGAAACTCACTAGTGAGCATGTGTTGTAGCAACCAAGTTATCAAATAGTTGCTCACATATATAACGTTCCTCAAGGTAGTGATAAAGGGTATGATCTTGTTGAGAAACTTCATCATATTCCAGAAAACATCCCCCTTTGGGATTTGATTCAAACATCACCTACATACAATAGGATGCTCTAAGCAATTTTTTAGAAGGCTGATGTCCAACCTTCTGTTAGAATGAATGATGTATCCACCTTATTTGATTGCATTCAATTGAAAAAGTTGAATATTACATTCCCTCAACATGAATTATCCTCACTCAAGATCCAAAATAAACATGAAGCCTTAATGATAAAGGTTACCATTAATGATACTAGAGTTAGGCATACTCTCATAGACAATGGAGTGGGTCTTAATATTTGTAGCATTGACCTCCTAGATAAAATTGGTGTGAACAAGGATCTCATAGAACCCAATTATGTTAATATTCATGGATTTGATAATGTTAATAAGCAATCATTAGGAATGATCACACCCACCATTGAGGTTGAACCCATGGTTTTGTTTACACCTATCCATATCATGCCAGGACCTCTTTCATACAACCTTCTCCTAGGTAGACCATGGATTCATTCCATGAAGGGAGTCTCATCTACTCTTCATCATGAGATGAAGTATGAATATAATAACAAGATATACATGGTTAAATAAAATTAACATAGTTATAATTCACAAGTTCAACATCATCATAACACTTCCAACTCTCTTAATACTTTGATTCCAACTTCAAAGGTAGAAACTATACAAGTTGATGGTAATTCTAATTGTCTTTCACCCACAAAAAAATCTTAGATGATGATTGGGGGTAGTTAGATTTTACACCTTGTTTCAAAGGGGAGTCTCAAATAGTCACCCTCAAAGTCCAAAGAGTCCAATACAAAGGATTCATCTTCAAACACATGTTTTGGGGCTGATTGGGGTGCATTAGATCTTACACCCTCTTTTATGGGAAAGTAAAAAGTATCACAATCTAAACCAAATCAGTTTTGTGTTTCATTTGCTCAACTTTGTTTTAGATCAACAAAACCACCCCATGGCAGTGATGGGGGATCTTCAACTCCGGTCCCTCATGAGAGGAAGATGAATAAATTTAAAAAACTTAAAAAAGGATTTGTGTGCTTGGGAAGATGCCAATATTTCTCATAAGCATGTAGATAAAGTCTCTTCATCTGAGTTGGAAGTGTGTTATGGTCTTGGATAAAAAAATATTTCAAAACATGGATGTAATGAGAATATGAAATAAAATGATAGGAATCAAGTGAAGACTATACCATACTTTTCCAAGTAGGGTCTAGGTTTCCAAAATTCCTCCCCATCTCCATCTATTGCTTTATCATCTACTGTATGTATGACATCTTGTGATAAGAAAGCAAAATTTTCTTCATAAGAGAAAGGAATTATCCTAAGATTGACCAAGATAATATCTTATTGAGGTTTCTCAAATCCCACCTAATTACTCTTCCTCTAAGAACATGAAATAAATTCTACAATAAAATCTCATTTTGTGCATATCATCAAGTGCATGGTCATTCTACCAATCAATTTTAGGCCTTGAGTAATCAAATATAACATCTTAAGAATTGTGGTGTTCTTCCTTTTGTTGATGCACCTGATTCCTCTAATCAATAATGATCTTTATCCTATCGTGTTTCTCATCACTATGTAGCATTAGTAGCTTTATGTGTTTTTCTCATTGCCATTCATGGTGGTACAATATTAAGTGCAACCATATTTTTCATGGCAGAAACATGATAGTCCTTGGTTTGTTTGTCCCTATCTCTACACTTGGGGGAAAGGATAACTAGTTTTAGGAGGTGTGCATTCTTTTCAACAATCCTATCTTCCCCTCTTTCTCCTTATAATACCAACATAGCAAGTATGTTAACATTTTAAGGGGGCATATATTATCCTTATCCATTTTGTTTTGTAATATTTGAACTATGGACATACCCCCTTTGGAAATGATGTTGTTTGTAACTCCCCATGAGGAGTGATTGTTAATTCATCCCCTGAGATGTTAAACTTTGTTCGTACCCCAAGATGTTAAACTTTTTTCATCACCTGAGACATTAAACATTGTTCGTCCCTCAAGACATTAAACTTTGTTCATCCCCTAAGATGTTAAATTTGTTTGTCCCTTGAGATGTTAATTTTTTTTGTCCCCTAATACATTAAACTTTGTTCATCCCCTGAGATGTTAAAATTTTTCATCCCTCAAGATGTTAAACTTCATTCATCTCTTGAGATGTTAAACTTGGACATCCATTTTTAACATAGCCACCTAGCATAACACAACTTTCTTGCTAGTGGTGCCATGTGTTTCATAAGTGATTTTACATCCTTGTGAGAGCATTATTTTGTTAGACAACACAGTTGATGGATGACGTTTGGTATTTAAAACAATTTAAGATTGAGGTCTCTTTTCCTTACCAACTCAAATATTTTAGTACTAACCTTGTGTTTTCTTATGCCTCTTTTGTGTCTCTTCTTCGTACATTTACATCATGCTTACATCGTGTTTTCTTTCATTCTTTCATCATCTTTATGTTCCATCATGTCATGTGTGTTTTCATCATGTATGCTTCATGTTTTCTGACATTGTATGTTTGTGTATGTTGTCTTGTTGCATTTCATATACATGTGTGTGTTCCTTTTGTGCTTATGTTGTTTTTTCATGGCTTATACGATCCACCTAGATCCTCAGTCATACTATCTCTTCAATATTTGGACAATTGGACCCTCTTGATGTAGATTTTATACTTTAGTGTGAGTTTAAGCGTAAGTTTATACTCTCACTAAAGTGGGGGCTAAATTTAGCATCATAAATTATCACCCTTGACAATGTCACACTATATTTTTCTCCCCGTAAATTATTGAGCCTAATTGGGTCCCTAATTTCCTAAAATTATGTATTAAATAGCCCATTTGTACCACTTTCTAACAAATTGCAAGCATTGAACAAGTGAAATCAATTAATCTTTTGCTCTTGATATATTATGTCCTAGAAAATAGGGCTAGGATCCATATGCCCATGGGCGTATGGATCCCCCTATTTTGTCGAGGACTAATTTTTATTATGTCGGTGTCGGTATTTTAACATTCAAATTTCAAATTTCAAATGTTGGCTTTTGAGATTTACTTTTTGGTAAATTGAATAGATGCCTATAAATACCTAGTATTTTTACCATTTGGTACTAGAAGTGAAAGAATCTAGCAAGAGGTGAACATCAGGATCATTCAAGAGCAAGTCAAGAGAAGCATTTTAGTGATTTATTGCAACAATTCAAGATACAAGCATGATGTAAATGTGTATGTGAATTCATGTTATCATTTTATCATTGTTTTGTGACTTGGATAACCCATTTTGTAGGTCTCAAAAGCATTCCAAGCATTCAAGAAAGCAACATCCAATACCTTGAAGTGATTTTTATCACTTCAATCCTTCAAAGAATCCATTGAAGGGTGGTGAGTTGCAACACTTTGTGATTTCATCATTCCTTCCTATCCATTATCATTTTATTATTGGCACCGCCATTGTGGAAGTGGAAACACTTACATGGGGTTTGATTGAGGAAAGCCCCTAAATGGCCCAACATTTTCCCTCTCTTTGAATGTGTAGGTTTTAGGTTTAAAGGGGATTGAAGGAAGATTGAAGACAAATTGTTCATTTTTGTAATTAAAGCCCTATATCTTGTCAAACCACAAAAAACTCACCTATAAAATTCTCTAACAATGTTCCAACAACTTTACAAGTGGAAATGAAAGTCTCAGATCTGCCACCAAAGGACCCCAAAAGTTGAGTAGGACACCCTTATAAGGATTGATATGCCCTTGGGCATATAAGTCCTCCAATGCACACTGAAACCAATTTTTTGGGTAGGTATACACTTCCCAGATCTGCCTACAAACTATTATTTTAATCTGTGCTTTGTCAAGATCTTGCATTTTTCATATTAGGACATCTTGTCTAATTAGGTTAATCAATTCTAATCATTTCCAGTCTATTTCCAAGGCCCTAAGGATGAAAATATAGGTTTGATTGACTCACCCTCATAGTTGAAAGTCAATCTATTCACCTTGTTGATTTGCATTCTAATGTACCTTTGAAAAATGAAGAGATTCATCCTAGGTTTTATGCATTAAACTTAGGGTTCCCTTTTCTGTATGCTATAAAAGGAAATAAAATCAACTATCTCCTAAACATCTTCATCATTTATCATCACACCATCAATATGGTGTTTACCCATATAAGTAGCCATGCATGACACAACAAAAAACATACATCACCTCATAAAAAAAGACTCAAGTAGAAGACAAGCAACATTGTATTCAAAATAGGCTACCAAAAATTAGTCCTTAAACTATGAGTGACATTAAAATTCATGAATTTCCATAGGTGTAAGAAAATCACCCTTGTTGTCACTTCAAATAACATCTATCCACTTCTCCATCTCTGAGAGTGATTAATTCTAGATATTTTTGATGTTAACCCCTTATGATGTGGATGTTCCTTATTAATTTGATTTCATCATATGGGTAGTCCTTCCACCAATGTTTAACACTTGATTCCGATCTAGCTTTCAAGTTATTGGCTGCCCAATCAATAACCTTATTCCTAATTATATTAATATAAGATAAATGAACTTTATTAAATTTATGTAACATAGATTTGGATTCTTCAATGATCACACCCAACCTCCAATTTTACACTTTGCCTCCTTTCATAGATCCTATCACTAGTTTAGAATCTCCCTCCACCCATAATTTCCTCCATACTTTATCCCTAGCTATCATTAAAACCCATAACATGGATCTAGCCTTTGACAAATTGTTAGTTTCATTTTCAAAATCATATGTGTACAAACCAACAAGATGCCCTTCCCAATTTCTAAATACTCCCCCTCCTCCAACTTTTCTTGGGTTACCTTTCATTGCTCCATCAAAGTTGAGCTTGGTCCACCCAGTTTTTGGGCATCTCCAAACATACCTCTTCTCCCTCTTTTTAGCCTTTGAATTCTCCTTCCCTAACCCATTTGAATATGGGCCACACATTTTCCCAACTAACTTCACCTTTCTCAATGTGTGATTGATTATCCCCATGGATTTCTCTTAATTCAGAAAAAGTCTTTCCACCCGATCCCAGATTTTCTCCACTCCTTTTTCAAGATCTTGAAAAGGTCTTCTATTAGGCTCTAGTCATAGATTCTAAACTATCAAATATGGGCTAGCCATCCAAATGAATTATAATCTAGGGCTTTGGACCTTTAAATTCCAAATCTCAATCAAGCTAGTTAAATTCTCTTGCATAACCCATTCCAACTTCCACCTTCTAAGGAAAGTAGTCCATAATTGACTAGCCACATCAGAATATATAAAAAAATGATCATTATCCTTACCTTTTTTCTTAAACATGACACATCTCAAGGGACCCTTCCTTCCCAAGGTCTACAATCGTCCCACATGATTTCCTTGTTTTTCCATACTATTGATAAAAAGGTGTTGGCTTTAGGAATTCCTTGCTTGCTCTAGATTCTCTTGGAGAACCTAGGATTATTAGTATTTATTTTATTAAAATATGCTTTGAAGGAAACACTAACTGAGACTCTATCATTACCTTGTCCACCCAAAACACTCTGATCCTCTCTTTTTGTCATCGAAATAGGCCACCTCTCTAATTTATCTTGTATTTCATTCCATACCTCCTTTAAATATATCATTAGAGTAACCAAGGTTTTCCAGTGTCTCTGATTAGGCCTCCCAATTATATAGTCTTTCACACACTCCCCCTCCACTTCTTCAAATTGTGAAATCAAAGAACAATAGGCAAGCTTGTCCTTCAATTCTTTCTCTTCAAGCCAATAGTCTTGCCAAATTTTTAATTTTTCCCCATTTCTCAATTTCCACTTAATATTTGGGGAAATAGTTTTTACACATGATTTGAGAAAATTCTAAACACTAGATCTTAGAGGAAGGAAATTTTTTAAGAGATTATTTGTATCATTCTAAAGTTATTATGCTTGAATTATCTTTCTCCATAGTTTATTATTCTCCTCATAAATGTGGCAAGACAACTTAGCCCCTAAGGCCTTATTAATATTTTAAAGTTTCTAAAGCCCAATCCATCGTAACTTAAAGGTCTACATATAGTAGCTAATTTGACAAGATTGAGCTTAAAAATATTTTTATTGTCACACCATAAGATGTGTTTAGTAGACTCAATAGTCTTTTCTACTTTATTTGGTATCTAGAAAGCTGATAGTATAAATAGGAATTACAACCAGAGAAGACTTAATATGAGAGATTTTACCAACCAAATAAATCCACCTACCCATCCAAGACACAAGCATCCATTGAATGCAATAAACCATAATATTGAATTCCACTTGTGAAGACCTCTTATTAATTAAAGGCATCCTAAGGTATCTACTAGGTAGTTTTTCCACTTCATATCCTAAGATTCTCTGAACCTCCAATCTTCCCGAGCATATTTATTTGAAAAAAATAATCCTAGATTTATCAATATTGGTTTTTTTCTCAATCACCATCTTGTATTGCTCCAAGACCTTTTCAATGCATATTGCTTCTCTAATTGAAGATTCCCTAAAAATACGAGTTTCATCTATAAATTGTAGGTGAATGATGTTAGTGATCCCTCTCAATACTTGTATCCCTCTTAAATTATCATCCTTAACGTCCTTCAAATCTCTACCAAAAACCTCTGCTATAATGATAAATAGGAAAGGAAACAAGGAGTCTCCTTGCCTCAAACCAATTTTAGCATGTTGAAGGATTATATGGAAACACCATTAATAAGAATAAAATATGAGGCAAATAAAATACAACTGTATACCCAATTTCACCAAGCTTCATTGAATCCAAATTTACGCATTACCTAAATGAAGAACTCCCAAGAGATCTTATTATAAGCCTTGTTCATATCCAATTTGGCCACCATATCTTCCTTCTTCATCACCTTAATAGAATGAATAGTTTCATGAGCTATGAATATCCCATCTAATATCTACCTCCCTTTGAGGAATTCATATTTCTCCTTAGTTATGAGAATTTATAAACACTTCTTAAGTTTAGAAGACTTTACCTTCATTACAATTTTATACATGGTGTCACATAAATCTCTAGGTATGTATTCATTGAAATACTTAGGAGATTTATTCTTAGGTATAAGAGTTATGTAGGTAGAGTTCCATATTTTCAACAATGATCTTATTCTTTTACATTCATCTGTGACCTTCCATATGTCCTCCCCCACATTATCCCAATATTTTTGGAAGAATTTTGCTTGAAATCCATTAGGACTAGGAGATTTACTAGCTTCCCTAAAGAAAATGTAGCTACCTTTATTTTCTCCATAAAAAAAGGGGCTAATAATTCCTCATTCTATGCAATACTAACTAGATTAGGGATATTTCCAATTAACACATCCTAAATCATTTGATCCACCATGGGGGTAATATCCAATAATTATTGGAAGAAGTTTTTACCTTATTTTCTTATTGTATCCACATTCTTCATAATAGAGCTCGTGGGGAGTTGAATACTCATAATTATATTATTTTGCCTCCTCATTGTGGTAGTCAAATAAAAAAATTAGTATTACTATTTCTCCTCCTTAACCATTTGACCCTATATTTATGTTGCCATAAAATCTAATCCATTCTTAATTTTCTTCCTTGATCTTCCAACATGTCCTTTTCTTTTCCTTATGTTTTGAAGTGAAACCTTTCTCCTCAATAGCCTCTTCCACATTTTTAAAATTAGATTCAACTCTGATTTTTTTTAAAAATAAATTCCCCATAGATTCCTCATTCCACATTTTTTCATGTTGCTTGGTTTCTAACTATTTTTGTATACACCATATCTCTTACAACCCCTCACCTCATTATTCCACCACTCCTTGAGAGAAACCTAAAAAACCCATTGTTCATACCAAAATGCCTCAATTTTGAAGGAGATTCCTTTTGGTTTCATATTTCTATTAATATAAATAGAGATCAACCAATGGTTTGATTCCTAAAATTGAAGTACCTTAGAGTGAAAATTGTCAAGATCCAACATCCATTTTGAGTTCAAAAAATATATATCCAATATACTCAATATATTCTCTTCACCTATCCTCCTATTATTCTAGGTAAACCATATAGATTTGGGCTTTATATCTGCTAAGGATAAATCTTCACATAGTATCGTGAATTATAATGACCCTAAATTAGACAAAAGTCTTTCACCCTTTTTTTTTCCTTCGAGGTCAAGATGGAATTAGAATCTCCCCTACAATCCATTTTCTTTCTTCATGGACCTGCCCAAAACTTATGATATAGTCCCATGTCCTAAATCTATCTCTTTCTAGGTTAGAACCATACAAATTGGATATTATTATAAGTTGGTTATCCCAAAAATTCTGAAAACCAATAGAAAGACAATATGGTATACCTTTGTTAAGCATACCTAAGAAGCATAGTCTATACCATAGGATAAAAAGACCACCATTATTGTCTTTAGCATCTATTGTAATGTATTCTCCATTCTTTCATAATTAAGAGAAATTCCTTGAGCTTCACACCTTCAATCTTAGTTTCCTAAATAAGTAAAATGTTTGGTACCTCTGACTCTATTAGTCATTTGAACAAATGATATTTCTCTGAGCCATTGAGGTTGTGAATATTCCAACTCATAATATTCATTGAGTTTTTATCGTAGGGAGGTACTCACCCCTATAGTTTATGAACTTCTTCATTGATTCCTGACTTTCATTCTCTAAATCCCCCAAGGGCAAGGAATTTAATTTTTATTTCAGGAAATCTATCTTTCTTCCTTTTACATTGGATCCAATAGCATCCATGATTATAGGGTTTCTTCCTCCAATTATTATTTTTCTTTTGGTGGCAAAGTTATAAGAATTTTCTTTGCCTTCAGGAGTGACCAACCTTGTTCCAGTCTGATTCTCTCCCTCTAATATTTCCCTTATTATTGGGTAGGGATTTATTTCCTCAAAGTACTATCTCTATGTTCCTTATATGAAGGATTAAGATTTTATCTCTTGGATAACCTCTATTCCTTTCCCTTTTGCACTACCCTTGTCTTCTAGGTCATTTTTTGAGGAATGAATATCCTTCATCTCATCCATTTTAGGATTTTGATCTCCTCTGCCTAGAAATAGAAAATCTGAAATAAGAGAGTTCATTTTCTCCCTATTGGAAGCCTTCATTTGGGGTGAAGGCTTGTTTGAAGACATCTCATCTTATCTTATGTCATGACCTTCACAATTCCATGTGATATTCCCTACATTCCAACATCTAAAACATCTAATCAGAAGACATTTGTACTCAATTTCTTCATTCCATTCACCAAAATTAGAGCACAACCTAATAGTGTGCCTAAGCAACTTTCTTAGGTCAATCTTGATGAGCCCATAATATGGCTATAATTTGGATGTCATGATTTCAAATTTAGAAACTCTTGTTCTCTTTTTTATGAATGTTTAAACTCTATGGTTACAAAATTTTAATGTTTATGGGTAGTATTTGATGATAAGAAATCCTATACTTTTGATGCATAAATACCTTAGCCTATCTATAATCATAGCCCTGTTTTGACTTCCCAATTGACTGGTGTGATGAATGTAGTGTTTGAATAAGTAAGATGAATTGAATGCATGTGATTAATGAAGAATGTCGTGCTATTATGAGTGCATGCATTCTTGTGCCTCTGTTGCCATGTGTTCTACAGGTTGTTGGAGCTGATATGAATAAGTCAATACACAACAGAACTCGCGAGAAAAGGCCATCTTCAGTGCACTAGTGAAGGAGTCGTTCAAAGCACAGATTCTTTTTTCTGAGTCTTTGGGAAAGAACCAAATGAATCATTGATCTAGGAAGGAGTGGAGCTCTAGATTTCCTCTGAGATAGTTGAGCGGATAGACTTGCATTTATGAAGTCTGTTTCTCCGTCTCAGGTGGCATTTATACCCGCGGCTTCCTCTGTTAGTTGATTAGTTAGTTAGTCATTTTTCTTTAAATAAAGGTTCCTCCTACGCGAGTGAACAAGGTTGATAAAAAAAAAAGAGTTTAGACTAGAGCATAGAGATACAATAGATTGTAATTGTTTACTGTTATAATGAAGAACAAAGCTTTGCATTAAGTTTCTTACAAGCAACAACCATGTATGAGATTCAGAAGTATGAATAAAAACTGATGAAGTTTTGAGTTCTATTCCTACATAATTGGTTGATGCTTGCTAAGGGGGCCCACTTAGTGAGTATCTATAGTTAACTATTTGCTTTCTATTATTTATCTGTTAGAATTCCATTTCCGTAAGCTTTGATGCAAACTCAGTCTTAAACTGTTCCTGTAGCATAAGGAATCCATCCTTATGTCTGTTCCTGTAGCATAAGGCTAGTTCATGGTTTTTGTTTCTAGTAATTATTATTATGATTCCTGCTTTAGTTAAGTGATGTTTAAGTTAGTAAGACTTTACTTCATGTCCCTGCATCAGAATTAGAATTCCTTTCGAGCATTTACTTCTAGAAAGTTATGGCTAAAACTGGTTCTTAGTGCACATACAGTGCCGCTCCATTTCAAGTATACGTTCCCTGGTTTGACAAATAAATGAACGACCATAAGAAGATGTTAGTCACCTGCTGGAATGTCCAATTCCCAGGTTAGGATTTACCGTGACTTCTATATCCTTTTATGGGTGCGAGCATTTTTGGTGCCATTGCCGGGGATGGTGTCAAGCTGAGAACCTGTTCTAACCATTTTTAGCAATAGTTTTAGTGTTCAAAGTTTTAGAAATTCTTCATTCATTTAAGTCTGTTACATGCATAGAAGAAGAGACCAATTTGGAAGATTCCTTCCTAGAAATTTATATATCCAAGAAAATCACCCAGAGATTGACCCAGAAATTGTCCTAGAAGAACCATATTTGGATGCCAGACAAGACCTTGTCACTTCATCTTCTTCTTCCTCGGAGGCCAGTTTGAACCTGTTTGATATACCTGATAATATTGACTTACTCGCATCACGGCTGAATAACCTGCATACCCATAACAATCCCCTAGCCGTTGTTGTCTACCAGCCAGGAGCTAACCCAAGACCACCACCACCAAGGATGGCAGTGCCTACTTTTCCCTTTCCACTCCCCGAGTTCCATGACAATAATAATCTCAAAAATATCCCTGCTTCATTGCTCCCAAAGTTCTATGGCCTGATTACAGAAGACCCTCATACCTTCTTGTTCGAATTTGACATCCTATGTAGGAGTTATGATTATACTAGTGATGCCCATAAGATGAAATTGTTTCCTTCTACCTTAAAGGAATCAGCCTTAAGATGGTTCATGGGATTAGGAGGCAATGCAGTAGCCACTTGGGATGAATTGAAGGAATTGTTCTTAGGAAAGTATAAGGAATATTATAAGGGAAATGATATGAGAGGAGATGACCTCTTCAAGATGGCACAAAAGGAGGATGAAACTTTGGAGGACTATGTCTCTAGGTTTTTGTTCAGTGTGCAGAAAAATACTCAGCATGAGCTAAATGAAGTGTCTAAAAAACTTCTCTTTCTAAGGGGAGTCAATGATACCTGCATGGAAGCATTGGACCTCATGGCCGGAGGAGATATTACCCAAAGTAACTGGGATGACATCAAGACAATACGTCTCAATTACTTTAGGGAAAATGTCAAGAAAGGCAGGGGATTCAGACCCTCTATTGCCAAAGGAAGTGGCTCAGGTGTATCAAAAAGAGAATTCTCTAATCTGTTGTCTGACCTCAAGCAAGACATCATCAATGATGTAGCTACTCAGCTAGACACAATGCAAGCTAGAAGGAAGAAGGAAGAAGCTGATGTGATGCTAGCTGAATATTGCCCTCACTGCAAACAAAAGAAGAAGGATTGTAGATGCAAATCGGTGGCCAATTTGGAGGTGCACCATCTTCCTACTGAGTTCAAAACTATTGAAGGAGAGGAAGAGGTGTTCTTTGTTGCTCAGCGCATGCCATGGGCCCCAAGACAAGGTATGCCTTAGGACCCCTTGCAAAATTTTGGTTCATATAATAATCAATAGTAGAACCAATACCCCCCAAGTTATGGTCCATATTCTCAACAACAATGGAATAATCCTTGGCCAAATGCCCAGCAAAACCGTTGGCAATCCCCACAAGGGAATTGGAAACCACCACAACAAAATCAGTGGCAGCCTCCACAAGGAAATTGGCAGCAGTCTAACCAATGGAGAGGAGGCCAGCAATGGTCAAATCCATCCACTGGTTTCCTACAACAACCCCAACAACAATCCATTATGCCACCTCCTGCACTTAATCAAGGTCCCAATCCAAAGCCAACCCAATTACCGGCTCAGGCCGTACCTAATCCAAATAACCAGCAGCCACAACAACAACAGCATCAAGTCTATTTTGCTGATCCTAATCTTCAGCCTGCCTATGCTCTCAACTTGAATAATATCAATTTACGTTCAGGAACTGTGTTACCCGCACCATCTCCTCCCATAATCTCAGAATTGCCATATGAAGAAATTGACCAAGAAGAGGATACAAATGACCTTTCCCAACCAAATGAGCCAGTTCAGATTCCATCATTACCTAAGGCATCTAATGAAGTGTCCCCTCCTTTCCCATAAAGGTTGGAAGGTGAAAATATTAAAAAACAAGAAGAACCTATCTTTGACATTCTTGACCAACTAAAGTATATATGTGTGAAAATTCTCTTGTTCCAAGCAATCAAAGAGGTACCTATCTATAGCAAAGCCATTAAGGAGGCATGTCTGAAGAAACCGGGGAGGAAAAAAAAAGACCCTCAAACTGTCCATGTCATAGGCCAACTCTCTGACTTAAAGCTAGGGAAGTTTACCATCCCAAAATATTCTGATCCAGGAAGCCCTGTTGTGGAGATCAATATTAATGGGGTGCAAATTAAGAATGCTTTAGTAGATCTTAGGGCAGCTATCAATGTCATGACAAAGGACCTGGTTGTACAACTTAGTATTTCAGACCTAAGAGCTACACCTACAATATTGCAGCTTGCTAATAGCTCAACTGTCAAACCTGATGGGGTAGTTGAAGACCTTGTAGTCACCTTGGATTCCTGGGAGTACCTTGTTGACTTTATGGTCTTATCTCCTAAGGCATCATTAGGGGGATATCCTGTCATACTAGGAAAGCCTTGGTTGGCCACTGCTGATGCTTACATTGGTTGTAGATCAGGTAACATGACAATATCTGATGGGTATAACAAAAAGAAGCTTACCTTCTATTCTCCAGCCCAACCCCAGCCTGAGTCCGGAGAAGCTGTTTGGCCAGATTTGGGAGAAGAAGAGGAGGTGAACTCCATGGCCAAATTAATGATGATTACTAGAGAGCCTTTCATTGCACAACAAGAAGAAGAGGATATATTTTCCAATATCCTACTGAATAACTATGGTACCGAATACTTTGATTGTGAAAAGAACCCATGTTCCTTATAGACCATTCTTTCTTCGCCTACATCAGCTCATTATCGTGCAACAACTGACTGCTTACACACCTTGCTACCCCATGAGGTAGAAATGCTATTTCTGCCTACAGTATCTATGGTTGATTTAACCTCCCAAATTGAGGCAGCAACAGAAAAAACTGTGAGCATCAATAAAAACCTCACCAGTGAGGAACAAGAATCCATGGTAAAAATGGCTACCAGTCATAAGTCAGCTTTTGCTTGGGAATATGGTGACATGAAGGGTTTAGACCCCAAACTCTGTACACATCGCATATACATTAACAGTGAGTTCAGACCTGTCAGGCAGCCTCAAAGAAGAATAAATCCAGCCTTGAGAGAGATTGTTAAAGAGGAGTTGCAGAAAATGTTAAATGTTGGTTTTATCTACCCAATCTCAGATAGCTTGTGGGTTTCCCCATTGGTTATTGTTCCGAAGAAAGAAGGAAAGTGGAGGGTATGTGTAGATTATAGAGAACTCAACTTGGCAACAAAGAAAGATTATTTTTCTCTTCCATTCATTGATCAAGTTCTAGATAATTTAGCTAGGAAAAAGTATTTTTCATTCTTAGATGGCTTCAGTGGCTACAATCAAATCAAAATTGCTTCTGAGGATCAAGAAAAGACTACTTTTACATACCCATGGGGGACTTTTGCCTACTCAGTCTTTCCTTTTGGTCTCTGCAATGCTCCTGCAACTTTTCAGAGGGCAGTCATAAGCATCTTGTCAGACATATCACATGATTGCATGAAAATATATATGGATGGCTTTACTGCTTATGGTACAACATTTGAGGAAGCTCAAGCAAACTTGAAGAAAGTACTCCAGAGATGTGAAGATCACAACCTATCACTGAACAGTCAAAAGTGTTTCATGATGATGCAAGAGGGAATAGTGCTTGGTCACTATATTTCTACTGTAGGAATACAGGTTGATCTTGCTAAGATTGAGGTTATCTCTAATCTACCCTGTCCTACCAAACAGAAAGAGGTAAGGAGCTTTCTAGGCCATGCTAGATATTATAGGAGATTTATAAAAGATTTCAGCAAAATAGCCAGTCCATTGTATGTCTTATTAACTAAGGACTCTGAATTTCACTGGACTGAGGCCTGTGACAAGTCTTTCCTGCACCTGAAGGACCTACTTACTAAAGCACCTATTCTTCAAGGACCAAAGTGGAGTCTACCCTTTCACATACATATAGATGCATCTGATCATTCCATAGGGGCTGTGTTAGGACAGAAGGAGAATTCCATTGAGCATGCTATCTATTTGATCAACAAGAATCTACAAGGGCCAGAATTGAATTACACTGTCACAGAGAAGGATTTGCTAGCAGTAGTGTATGCCTTGAATAAGTTTAGGCATTATGTAACTGGCTACCAAGTATTTGTTCACACTGATCATGTAGCAATACGGTACCTTATGAATAAACCTGCCATTTCTGGAGGTTAGCAAGGTGGCTACTGTTGTTATAGGAGTTTGATATCACAGTCATTGACAAGCCAGACAAAGCAAATGTGGTCGCTGATTTCCTGTCAAGACTACAAATAGCTACACCTACCACATCCGAGGTAATTGATGATACTTTTCCTGATGAACATCTATTCTATATTGCTACTCACATCCCATGGTATGCAGATATTGCAAACTACTTGGCAGCCAACAGAATTCCAGCTCACTTCTCCCCAAAAGAGAGAAAGCTGCTGATTGAGAAGAGTTTCAACTTTTCCTGGATAACCAACTGTTTGTTCTATACTGGACTAGATCAAGTCATGCGTAGGTGTGTGAGAGAAGACAAGACATATGACATACTGCATGCTTGTCATGACGAGCCATGTGGTGGCCATTTTGCCTCTAAAAGAACAACAATGAAGGTACTGAATACAAGGTATTTTTGGCCCACTTTACACAAAGATGCTGTAGCATATACAAGGAAATGTGACAAATGCCAGAGAATGGGGCAACCAACAAAGATTGATGAAATGACTTTGTAGCTTCAAGTGGTAGTAACCCCCTTTGACAAGTGGGGTATGAATTTTGTTGGTCCTATAGACCCACCATCTAATGGAAAGTCCTATATTTTGGTGTGCATTGACTATGTAACCAAATGGGTGGAGGTAAAGGCAATGGCACATGCCAGGGACAACAAAGTTGCTGAATTTCTATATGAACAAATCTTCACACGATTTGGAGTTCCCAGGGAACTCGTCATTGATCAGGGAGCTCAATTCACATCAACACTGATCACAGCGTTGATGAATGATTATAAAATCAGACACAGGAAATCAAGCCCATATCATCCTCAAGCAAATGGCCAGGTGGAGGTTACTAACAGGGAATTGGAAGCAATCTTCACCAAAACAGTGAAGCTACATAAGAAGGATTGGAGCAGCCATCTATTAGAAGCAGTCCGGGCCTATAGGACAACCTGGAAAACTACTATAGGATTCACACCTTTTGAGTTACTTTATGGTAAGATTGCTATGTTGCCAATTGAATTTGAACATAAAACTTTAAGGACTGCTCTTCAGCTACAGATTGATCTCTCTAAAGCGCAAAAAGAATGCCTCCTCCAGTTGAATGCATTGGATGAGATGCAGAAAGCTGCCCTGCAGCACACTGAAGCAGTGCAACAACAAAGGGCGAAGTGGCACGATCACCATATCAAGACAGTGATTTTCAGCTGGTGATTAGGCCTTACTCTATGACTCCAGATATAAGGAAAATCAGGGTAAGCTTACAACAAGGTGGCTCGGTCCATATGAAATTAAGAATGTATTTGATAATGGTTCGGTGCAGCTGGTGACAATCGATCCTGTCTACTTCAAACTGTTGGTTAATGGGCACCGTCTTCGATTGTACCATAAACCGGCTTCAAAAGAGGAATTCATGCAGTAGTTTGTTTCTCCTATGGCTAGTGATCTTCATGCAGCAAAGGGCTTCGGTCCTCTTCTTGCAGCGTCTCTTTGACTTATGATAAAACGTCCATAATAAAGGTTTTCTTTATGAAAGCCAACTTCTTCATCATTATCCATCTCTATCAATCACTCATTCCATCCTTCTTTTTTATGTCACCCATCCACATCATCCATCTCCCGTACCATGATCATTTATGGTTTCTTTCCAAAACATCATTTCTGATTATGCTGTGAAATCTACCAACATCCGCGGGCATTTATTAAAAGGTACGCGATATTTTTTCTATTCGTCATATCATTCATTAATTTTATTTGTTCCTTTATTGCATTACATCTATCAGTCAATTCTATCATTACTCCCCATGCCTCGCCTATACTTCACACATGTGTGGACACATGTCACATTTTAAGTAGGGGCGAGGGATAATTTGAAATAATTCTTTCCTTTTTGCTATGGCCACGTTCAATGAAAATAATTTTTATCATAGATGCCGCCAAATGAATGCATGCCTTATCTAGATCAATAAGTTAACTGCTAGTTAATTAGTTCCTCGAAATCATTGCATGCAATTGTTTTTACATTATTTCTAGTAAAGCAAGAAGAGAAAGAAGTAGAACAGGGAGAAGCAGAGCAAAGAAAAGAGTTTTTGAATATTCAAAAGACTTGAGATTCAAGGTTTATAACTGAAGCAGTTGAGAAAATGGGTGGTCAGCTTGTACGTCGTGAACCTGTGGCTCATGAATCCTTAACACAAGACCCTCAGATTGTGCAAGCATTTAGCATATTCGGATGGTTAAATTACTTCTTGAGCATCGATTCCTTCGATGACGAGGTTGCTTGCAAGTTCTTAAGAACTCTTTCCGAGGGAGAAGCCACAGTTTGGGGCTTGCTAGTAGTAGTTACTGAGGAAAGGATTGCAGAAATAACAGGTTTTCCTGCAGTTGGTGAAGACTTTCCTATAGGAAGGGATGCCGTCTCTTCCAAGGCAGAATTCACAATGCCAGGTGACGGACCTTTGGAAATTTCAAAGCAAGGGTGTAGAAAAGTGTCTCTACCTTACCCCTATTATGAATATGCCTCTTGTATAATCAGGTACTTAACTTGCGAAGGACGCTTTTCCTTCTTGCACTCCTATCATTTTAAGTTGTTAAGTCACATAAGGAATGGATTAGCTATAAATGTCCCGAATTATTTGTTAAAACTTTTAGAACACAGTGCTAGTGAAACCCAGAAAGGGAAAGACAATTCAGTCTCTCATCATGCCCTCATTAAAAAACTGACTGAGCGTTCCCTGAGGAATGTTTCCCCCCTTTCCTGGCAAGAATTTGTTGCCCAGAAAGGGTTGCAGCCTCCTGAGCCTCCAAGAACATTGCCTGCAAGACCCAAGAAAAAGAAAAAATGAGTAGAGTCTTCAAGTAGAGAAGCTAAACAAGATTCCCCTGCATCTCTTGTAGCACCTAGTCCTGTAGCTGTTAGAACTGAGCCCTCTACCCATGTTAAAACCAGGTTTTCAACAAGAAGTGAAAAAGGGAAAACCAAGGTAGCCGAACCATCTAGCCCTGGGCATACCCCAAGAGAAAACCCTCAAGCCAAGAAGCAAAAACAAGCTACCCGGCTTTCTCCTGCAGCAATGCCCGATGCCACCATGGTTTCATCATCCTCCCCTTCCAATTGTCAAACCCCCAAGCAAGCTAGAAAACAAAAAATGGCCCATGAATCTCCTGCCTCAACTGCATTACCAAGAAGAACTTCTGCAAGAAAACAAAGTCAGGCTACCCCACCCTCTTCTACCTAGCCGAAAATAATTGTCATTTCTGAGGAGTTCAAAAAATTTATTCCTGAAAATTCTCAGAGTACATCCGAGAATTTCCCACCCGACACGTTAGAAATTCCTATTGAAATGCAACAAGATACAGGGGAAGTTGAGAAAGAATAGCAAGGCTATACTAATGGGGGGAAAATACCAAGCCTTGATGACTTGGTTGAGGCGGTTGACATAATTTCTAGGGAATCAGAATCCCCTATTGACCAGCAACAAGAGTCTGTCTTGCAGCAAGAGCAGGAGCAACCGGAGCAACCTGGGACATCCAATGCAACCCTATTATCTTCTGAAACATGCCAAACATTAGTTAGATATAAGAAACCACTGCTAACCCAATGCTTAAAGCACCTTCAGGAAACTTGGAATCCTATGACACTTCAGACTTTGAGTTTCCGCCTTCTGGTTGAAACTCAAATGCAGTAGAGTCTGTGGAAGGAAGAGAAGAAGAAGCTGAAGAAAGAAATTGAAAGACAGAAACAGGAAATCCAGGAGGTAAAGAAAAAGATGAATAAAATGATGAAGGTAGCAGGTCAGATTATGGAATGTAGGCCACCGCCTAGAATTTATGGAATGTGCCTCAAAGAACAGTTTCTGTGGTTTCGGTGGATGAGGATTTCTAAAGACCTTGACCCTGTTCCTACCATTGCTAAAGAATTTTATGATGCATATCAAATGACACCTGATTGGCTGAGGAATTCCATGTGTGAGTTCTATTTGCATGGTTTATTAATTCTTGATGAAACTAAGTGGAATCCACTCTTGTTTATTGGTGACATCTATTTAAGATCACTAATGTCCTGGGCAGAAAATGAAGCTAATTATGGAAGGCAATATGAAGACTATGAAGAGACTGAACGAAGAGAACCTCTTCGCTTGAGATCAAAAAGCACAAATCCCAAAGAATTTCTGAGGGCCTGGTTTTCTGTGGCGTATGGTTTTTATGATCCTACAACCAGGATGAGGATATTTGATTTGAGGAAACAAGTCTATGACGAGTTCAAGCACCAACCATATTCGTTCTGGAAGCTTGCAGCTTCTAGGAGCAAAACCAGATGGGAAAAGTTGACGGTTGGTTTGAAGAAGTCTGAGCCTCATAGTCCCCTGCATTTGACAGCAACTCTCAGAGGGTTCGAAAGATACATGCAGATTGGCCTCCATAAAAGATTTAAATTATGGATACCACTAACATTTAGACCTCCTACTTTACTTTGGCCATTATATCCTTTTCATGCCACAGAGCTCAATGAAGACACAGAGGCCAGAAGATATGAAAGATGGCAGAACTGCAGGGTTTTTTACTTTGGGACTGCATTACACAGCCATGTAACTCCTACGGGTTTCCGAGATACAACTAGGAAGACTAATGCTGGAGGAACAACATTGAATAAAGTAGGGGGCAGATGATGAGCCCATAATATGGCTATAATTTGGATGTCATGATTTCAAATTTAGAAACTCTTGTTCTCTTTTTTATGAATGTTTAAACTCTATGGTTACAAATTTTTAATGTTTATGGGTAGTATTTGATGATAAGAAATCCTATACTTTTGATGCATAAATACCTTAGCCTATCTATAATCATAGCCCTGTTTTGACTTCCCAATTGACTGGTGTGATGAATGTAGTGTTTGAATAAGTAAGATGAATTGAATGCATGTGATTAATGAAGAATGCCGTGCTATTATGAGTGCATGCATTCTTGTGCCTCTGTTGCCATGTGTTCTACAGGTTGTTGGAGCTGATATGAACAAGTCAATACATAGCAGAACTCGCAGGAAAAGGCCGTCTTCAGTGCACCAACGAAGGAGTCATTCAAAGCACAAATTCTTTTGTCCGAGTCTTTGGGAAAGAACCAAATGAATCATCGATATAGGAAGGAGTGGAGCTCTAGATTTCCTCTGAGACAGTTGAGTGGATAGACTCGCATTTATGAAGTCTGTTCCTCCATCTTAGGTGGCATTTATACCTGCGGCTTCCTCTGTTAGTTGATTAGTTAGTTAGTCATTTTTC
This sequence comes from Sequoiadendron giganteum, assembly GCA_007115665.2. Taxonomy (NCBI): domain Eukaryota; kingdom Viridiplantae; phylum Streptophyta; class Pinopsida; order Cupressales; family Cupressaceae; genus Sequoiadendron; species Sequoiadendron giganteum. The sequence continues at coordinate 527,503,269 of CM021107.1, read as the reverse complement.
TTTAAATAAAGGTTCCTCCTGCGTGAGTGAACAAGGTTGATAAAAAAAAAAGAGTTCAGACTAGAGCATAGAGATACAATAGATTGTAATTGTTTACTGTTATAATGAAGAACAAAGCTTTGCATTAAGTTTCTTACAAGCAACAGCCATGTATGAGATTCAGAAGTATGAATAAAAACTGATGAAGTTTTGAGTTCTATTCTTGCGTAATTGGTTGATGCTTGCTAAGGGGGCCCACTTAGTGAGTATCTGTATTTAACTATTTGCTTTCTATTATTTATCTATTAGAATTCCATTTCCGTAAGCTTTGATGCAAACTCAATCTTAAACTGTTCCTGCAGCATAAGGAATCCATCCCTTTGTCTGTTCCTGCAGCATAAGGCCAGTTCATGGTTTTTGTTTCCAGTAATTGTTATTATGATTCCTGCTTTAGTTAAGTGATGTTTAAGTTAGTAAGACTTTACTTCATGTCCCTGCATCAGAATTAGAATTCCTTTCGAGCATTTACTTCTAGAAAGTTATGGCTAAAACCGGTTCTTAGTGCACATATAGTGCCACTCCATTTCAAGTATATGTTCCTTGGTTTGACAAATAAATGAACAACCATAAGAAGATGTTAGTCACCTGCTAGAATGTCCAATTCCCAGGTTAGGATTTACCGTGACTTCTATATCCTTTTATGGGTGCGACCAAATTCTAACACATATTCTTATGCATATCACCAATTTATTGCCTCTTGTAGGATTTGAGAAATAAATATACTCTCCTAATGAATCACTAATTAAGTGGAAAATTTATTTCATCCAAAATTCCTAAGGTAATTTGTATAATCTTATCCATAGTGGGGCATCTTGAATCAATTATTGGTGGAGATCAAAACTTGGTTACCATGCTTGCATATACTGACCAACATTACACATAAACTATGGACCTCCCTTCATAATATTATCATTTTCAAACTTCAATTTGAATACTATTTGCATAAATCCTAATGCCAAAAAATTCACTTTGGATTAAGCCCCATCCATTTTTGCCTTATCCAAGATTTTTTTCTATTGACACCCATATACCCACAAATTTGGCTATTATCACAATCTTTTTTAACTTCTCAACCTTTCAATTGAGAAAATTTTCTAGAAATATGATACACGAGGTTTCCTCTTAAACTTTAGTATTGACATTACCAACAACAATTTTAATAGTTTTTTCCCTATTTCTTTCATTTTATTCTCTTGTCGCCAATTCTTGAAGAAATTCACCCAAGGTTTGTGTACTTATCAGGTATTCTTTCACCCCTTTTTTATCATGACCTTTGGCCATTTTTTCTAATTTTTCTCTTTCACTAATTTCACCTTCTTTAGGTTGCTCCATTTTTTTAAACCAGACCAAGGTTAGAAGTCATCATAATTTAAATGGCTAATTATATACGAATATTTTATTCTAGCCACTTCCAAAACTAGATACATTTGAGAAAAAATGAGATTTTGCACCTTATGAAACAAATGATAACATACATTTTTTTACACGATACATCTTAAGGAGTTGCAACGGATTCAAAATAGATTAGATAAATATTTTCCAAATCCAAAGATCCTAAATTTCAAAAAAGAAAGGTTATTATTTATAGAGGTCTTAATATGCATACATCTTATAATAATTTACATGAGAAACAAATTACACTCATAATAAAATAAAAAAAACAAAATAAGGGTACAAATATAGTAAAAAATCTAAGCAAGGTCCCTTTTTCTATTACATTTGGGAGCATCATGCTTCTCTCTATTCCACATTGTTACTAACATTGCTATAACTTTTGGACTCTCCCAATCAATTTGATATTAAATATGTGTGTGGGTTCAACTGCTTATCATGGCTTTTAGAATCTTATCTTGGCTCTACTCCTTATATGTTTTCTTTATTCCATGTCTTAGGGCACTTGGCCATAGATTCAATTCTATACCTTTATTTATATTCATATACCACTAGAGCTTAGACACTTAGTAAACCTTTGCATTCTCATGCTTTTGGATATCACATTGGCGGTGTGCATGCCTATCCTAATACTCAATATATTTATATGGGTGTTGCTAGGCTACTAAGGGCCACACCACCATTATATTTTCCCACATTTCTTTATGCCTTATGATACCCCATAATTTCTTGTTATGACTTCATATCACCTACCCTTACTTGATTCTACTACCACATATGCTCCTAACCGATTTTTTTCTCATCATATAGGAATTATGACTAATCTATTAAATCTCTTTATTCCTTTCATGTGGATCCTCTTGTTCGTTTCTTCAAGATTGTATTGGATGCACATGCTCTTGCAAATAAATTATTGATATGGTGACCACCCTTTGGTCTCATTGGTTTTCTACAATAGGTTTCCTCTTTGTGTGATATGATTATCATCTTAATTGTAATAGTTGTGGTAGTAGTCTTATTCCACCTTTGTGATGATTCCAATTTGTATTGTGATTATTTCATCCTTCTTACAATGGTTTGTCCCACCCTGGGTAGTAGAAGTGTTGGGATTATAATAGTTATTGCTCGCTTTGGTAGTGTAGACACTCAAAATATCCTGATCGATATCATGCACT